>CAXBUK010000001.1:1810000-1812500 GCA_963978885.1 Nemotelus pantherinus
CCTTTGAATTTCGTTCTCATCGCAGGATTTCATCGAAAGTTTCAACAGTTAAGGTTAGTACGCTGAAAACCACTATTTTTTCTAGAATGCTTACACTTTACCCTTTCCAACAAGCCATATTTGAAGGCTCTACGTAAAGTAAAAGATTTTATACAATTTTTTAAATGCAACAAAAACCGACGTTTCTCAAAAACTTCAAGAGTTCCGCGAATATACCATATTTTCCATAAAAAATATTTTATTTTCGATAATTAGCTCATCAGCCCTTCTGGATAGCAAAATATTACCAAATTATAACGAGGTGAGTTAAAAAAAACTCTAGTGCACCTGAACCTATATATAATTGATTTTATGTTTAAATAATAGATTTAAAAACTGTTTTGCAATGTTATTTAAAGCCTGCGGAAGATTCTAATCTAGTTTCTAACGTAGAACGATCTGTAGAAGTCCATTGCTTATAACTAATACCACTGACGCAATTTTCATCAATTTTTTTTTCACATGTATTTAGAATAACGGGTGATCCAGGGCAATCCTGTCAGCTACCAAAATACCAATCTGTTTGTGGAGGAGAGCATATCATCAGAGATAAAAAGTCCTTATTTTTAGCTAAGCTTATATCCGAACCCTTTGTTAGAAAAATGTATTTTTTGTCCTTTTATCGTTAATTTAACGTTTTGATGTATAATGCATGCACTGACACAATGTGTCCCTAATGCTTCCGCTAAATTGAAGTATTTAGGCATTCTGCTATTTGCATTGCTGCAGTAGAAAGATTTTATGAGACCAGCGACATTTGGATCTATTCTTCTTCGCCTTTTCGAGGAACTATAACCTCGTCTATTTTTTTAATCATATATGGGGTTGCGTCAGAAAATTCGGACACTACTTTGGCACGTGATCAATTCGTCGGCAAAAGTGTAAACTCTTTGTTTCCTTTTCTTAAGCTTTTGAATATTCTTCTTTGATATTATTTACTATATATAATTCATTATTTGTTTGTGTTTTTTTTCTGTGGGTGATTCCTGCTTCATTTTAAATATATTTTTGAACAGTACGCTAGTAAAGTTTTTTTAACTTTCTTCTTAAAATGTCCATTTTACAAAATTTTAAGTTGTAAAAATATGCAAAATAGACAAACAAAGAAAGTAATTAAAAATATAAGTGCAGTATAATATGTGTGAGAAACCCTAGATGTAGGGAAAACCCAAAATAATCCTAATTGTTCATGCCGCTAGTAAATGAAAAGCAATCTGCTTTCTTTATTTTTGTTTTATGATTGCTTACAAATGAATTTGCTCAATTGTTGCAAACAATTTATATTCTAGTGCTAGGTCTGTTAGTTACAAAAAAAATCGAAGTACTATTCCTTTTAAAAAATAAAAATCATAAAAATAATTACCCATAACTAAGGAATACAAGACCTTGACTTTGCGAGAGAAAAAAAACGCAAAAATCAAGCTATATCATATCAAACGTATATTGTAAGTTTCACCTTGTGTCGGTACCGTTTTCTTTAAATTTTACTTGGCGGTTATAGTATTTCGTACCTTTAAAAATATCTCAAAAATGTAATTTAATGAGCGCAGTTTGAAATTTCACACATTTGTAGCTTACATAATTATTTACAATACATAAAAAAATTTAGAAAATCTAAGGTGTCCATTTAATAAAAATATCAAGTTTCAGATTTCTTACGACAAATAGTTTTATGTACTTTTCTTTCATTTCCTGATTCCTGCTTTTCATGAAATATTATGTAATTAGAAAGATGAAAACAATTTTACGCAGAATATGTATCATAAAAGAGTTTAACGTAAGACAGGAATTCTGTAGTCCTTAGTTGAAAATTCTTAGCTCTATTTTTGTTGTTTCCAGGAAATTCGAACTTTTGCTCTTTTCATAAGTGCAGAAAATGTCAAGAAATGTTTGATGTTTAGTGAATAGAGAATGCTTTTTTGCTTAGGACAACGTCCGAAGGCGAAAACAAAGTTGTTAATACTAAAAGACATTTCTTTGGTATAATTTACTAAAAAATATGAATCAAATTCACTTGAAACAACATTTTCGTTAAAACATATTACATCGTAAATTATGATAGTCCTTGTAATACCTAAATTAACCAACATAAATTAAAACCTTAAATCACTCACAGTATAAATTGTTTGTCTCTTTCTTCTTGCACTTGAACTTTCTTAAGAGATTTTAGTTCATAGCAAAGAGTCTTTTAATCACTATACGAAAATATTATCGGACCTTGCATGTTATTTACATTTATCGTTTGCAGTTCTGCAAGCATGAGATTTCCCTTTTTTGCGTAAAAAAATGGAGCTAAGACTTTGGAGATGCGACCATAATGTTAGGCGATTTGTTTATAAACATGCTTCAGAAACAAACTGTTGGCAGGTTAGAAAGAAGAAGCTCAATGCGCTCTATTACATCATGAAATTAACCCAAAAACTGCATTTTGGTGCTTATGAGTTTTTTCTTATCACGGCAA
>CAXBUK010000001.1:1815000-1877500 GCA_963978885.1 Nemotelus pantherinus
ATATATTTATACATATATATTTATGCATATATAACGATACATATATATTTATACATATACATTTATACATATATATTGATACATATATATTTATACACATATATTTATACACATATATTTATAAATATATATTTATACATATATATTTATACATATATATTTATGCATATATATTGATACATATATATTTATACATATATATTTATACATATATTTTGATACATATATGTTTATACATATATATTTATTTATATATGTTTATACATATATATTTATACATATATATTTATACATATATATTTATACATGTTTATTTATGCATATATATTGATACATATATATTTATACATATATATTGATACATAAATAATTATACATATATATTCATACATATGTATCTATACATATATATTGATACATATATATTGATACATATATATTTATACATATATATTTATACATATATATTGTTACATATATATTTATACATATATATTTATGCATATATATTTATACATATATATTTATGTATATATATTGATACATATATATTTATGCATATATATTTATACATATATATTTATGCATGTATATTTATACATATATATTTATACATATATATTTATACATATATATTTATACATATACATTTTGACATATATATTTATACATATATATTAATACATATATATTTGTACATATATATTTATACATATATATTGATACATATATATTTATATATATATATTGATACATATATATTTATACATATATATTTATGCATATATATTGATACATATATATTTTTCCATATATATTTATACATATATATTTATGCATATATATTTATACATATATATTAATACATATATATTTATACATATATATTTCTGCATTTAATTGATACATATATATTTATACATATATATTGATACATATATATTTATACATATATATTTATACATATATATTTATACATATATATTGATACATATATATTTATACACATATATTTATACATATATATTTATGCATATATATTTATACATATACATTTATAAATATATATATATACATATATATTTATACATATATATTGATACATATACATTTATATATATATATATTTATACATAGATATTGATACATATATATTTATACATATATATTTATACATATCTATTTATACATATATATTGATACATATATATTTATACATATATATTTATACATATATATTTATGCATATATATTGATACATATATATTTATACATATATATTTTTACATATATATTGATACATACATATTTATACATATATATTTATGCATATATATTTATACATATATATTGATACATATATATTGATACATATATATTTATACATATATATTTATACATATATATTTATACATATAAATTGATTCAAATATATTTATACATATATATTTATACATTTATATTTATACATATATATTGATACATATATATTTATGCATGTATATTTATACATATATATTTATGCATATAAATTTATGCATATATATTTATACATATATAATGATACATATATATTGATACATATGTGTATATATTTATACATATATATTTATACACATATATTTATACATATATATTGATTCATGTATATTTATACATATATATTGATACATATATATTTATACATATATATTTATACATATATATTTATGCATATATATTTATACATATATATTTTTGAATATTTATTGATACATATATATTTATGCATATATATTTATACATATATATTTATACATATATATTTATGCATAAATATTGATACATATATATTTATGCATATATATTTATACATATATATTTATGCATATATATTTGTACATATATATTTATACATATATATTTATACATATATATTTATGCATATATATATATATATATATATATATATATATATATATATATATATATATATATATATATATATATATATATATATATATATATATATATATATATATATATTTATATATATATATTTATATATATATATATTTATATATATATATATATATATATATATATATATATATATATATATATATTTATACATATATATTGATACATATATATTGATACATATATATTGATACATATATATTTATACATATATATTTATACATATATATTTATACATACATATTTATACATATATATTGATACATATATATTTATGAATATATATGTATACACATATATTTATACATTTATATTTATACATATATATTTATGCATATAAATTTACACATATATATTGATACATATATATTTCTACATATATATTGATACATATATATTTATACACATATATTTATACATATATATTTATGCAGATATATTTACACATATATATTGATACATATATATTTATGCATATATATTTACACATATATATTGATACATATATATTTATACATATATATTTATGCCTATATATTTATACATATATATTTATAAATTTATATTTATACATATATATTTATACATATATATTGATACATATATATTTATAAATATATATTGATACAAATATATTTATACACATATTTTTCTACATATATATATATATATATATATATATATATATATATATATATGTATATATATATATATATATATATATATATATATATATATATATATATATATATATATATATATATATATATATATATATATATATATATATATATATATTTATGCATATATATTGATACATATGTACTTATACATATATATTTCTACATATGTATTGATACATATATATTTATACATATATATTTATACATATATATTTATACATATATATTTATACATATATATTTATGCATATATATTTATACATATATATTTATGTATATACAGTAATCCCTTGACTTACGTCTCCCTTGTTATACGTTTTTTCGACTTACGTCGTCCATTACTTTGAGACCAAACCCTTGAAATTACGTCGTCCGTCCCTCGACTTACGTCGTCGTTTTCATAGAACAGATGTTTGTTCATATGAAAACTGTTCCTCTGGTAAAAGGAAATTCCCAGAGTTGTGTGAGCGCAATTTTCGTAGGATAGTTTTCGTATTTGGCGTTTGCATTGGGAAAAATTTTGATTATATGGATCAAAGACCTGAACCATCAAAATATGCCGGTCAGCACGTTAACTATTAAGGCGAAGGAAAAAAGCTTATTCGAACAAGCAAACTTGAATCGAGGAGATACTTTCGTTGCCAGCAATGTATGGTTTGAAAACTTCAAGAAAAGAAGTAAAATCTACAATGTAAAAGTAACAGGTAAAGCGGATAGTGCGGACTATGACGCAGCGAAGATCTTTCCAAACACTTTACATGATATTATTGAAAATAGAGGACATTGTGCACAGCAGGTGTTTAATGTTGTCGAAACAAGCCTGTATTGTAAACGCTTGCCCTCAAGAGCATTTCTTTCGATTGAAGAAAGAAGAGTTCCTGGCTTTAAGGCAGAAAAATCCAGGATTACTTTGCATCTTGGAGGGAATGCATCAGGTGATTTGAAACTGAAACCTCTTGCTGTTTACCAATCAGAAAATTCAAGGGCTTTCAAAAATGTATGCAAGGAAAATCGACCGGTTATTTGGAGGTTCAACAAAAAGGCCTGGGTTACTTCTAATATATTTCGTGATTGGTTTGATCAACGTTTCTGTCCGACAATAAAGAAATATTTGGAAGCCAATAATCTTTCTCATAAAGCATTGCTTATCATATATATAAAAATCTTCAAAGAAAATGATCTAGACAAATCAAGAAGTGCAGAAATTTCAAACAAAGTCTTCACTTCTGTCAACGATTACAAAGCAGTTCGTCGAAGCAAAAAGAAAACAAACTTTGCCCCAAACGCGAATTTCGACCTTCTTCGCCAGTAAACCAGTCAGCCCACAAACAGTATCAATATATATGTATCAGTATATATGCATAAATATATATGTATAAATATATATACATAAATATATATGAATAAATATATGTGTATAAATATATATGTATCAATATATATGTATAAATATATATGTATAAATATATATGAATCAATATATATGTATAAATATACATATATGTATAAATATATATGTATAAATATATATGCATAAATATATATGTATAAATATATATGTATCAATATATATGTATAAATATATATGCATAAATATATATGTTTAAATATATATGCATAAATATATATATATATATATGTATAAACATATATGTAGCAATATAAATGTATAAATATACATGTATAAATATATATGCATCAATATATATGTATAAATATATATGTATCAATATTTATGTCTAAATATATATGCATAAATATATATGTATAAATATATATGTATAAATATATATGCATAAATATATATGTACAAATATATATGTATCAATATATATGTATAAATATATATGTATAAATATATATGCATAAATATATATGTATAAATATATATGTATCAATATATATGTATCAATATATATGTGTAAGTATATATGCATAAATATATATGTATAAATATATATGTATCAATATATATGTCTAAATATATATGCATAAATATATGTGTATAAATATATGTGTATAAATATATGTGTATAAATATTTGGCTACTTTTACTCACCAGTTCTGTCAACTCGGCTTCGATTTTCGGAAGTTTCGTGGCAATTGTCTTTCGTTCTTTTTCTTCTTTCAACAGCTGCCCGCTTCGATTGTTGTATCTCCCAGGCTCAGATGATTTCGCTTCCAGGGCGCACTTTCGATCCCATAGCGTTTTTCTTTGCTCGATCAATTCGAAAATTTTCCTAAATCAAACCAATTGCAATCAATTCATGATCTTCTCCACTTACTGCACGTTAAAACTCACTGATTAGAAAAATAGAACCGCTTCAAATCGTCGAGTTCCATTTCGAGCCGAATTAGCAAGCCGACGGTGTAGCACTCGTTCGTGAAGCAAACGAAACGCGCTCGCTCTTTATCAGACTTGAGTGTTTTGTCCCACCATTTTTCGATATCCTTGCAAACACGGTCGACGAACTTCTTAATAATTTGTCGTTTCTGTCCCTCGCATCATTTCAGCTCTAGATGGAACTTATCGTGGATCATTTGCGTGTATTCCGTGTATTTGCTGAATTTCTGTCGAATCGATGGACTGACTTCCAAATCACTCCATAGCATTTCGAGCTTGGGTTTCATATTTTCGATAGACTCGCGCAGTTCTTCGACCTGACGACGATATTCATCGCGAACTCTACGCAAACGACTGATCATGTCCTCCGTTAACGATATATGAGGATCGGTTAGTAACCTAATGAGTACATACAACAGAATGCCCATAAATGTTTCAGAACCTTTTCCAACAGAAATTTGCTTTAAAAGTATTGGTACTTACTCCGCATCAATTGAGGTGTCCAGCATGATTTCGAGATCTTTCATATATGCACGGATTTCCTTGCGCATTTCATCTACGATACCTTTTCGTCGTATCCTTTCATCTTTCAATATTTCCAGGTGATTGCGGAAGTCTTGTATTTCGAATTCTGTCGGCAGGGGGTCGCTGCGGAGTTTGCGCATAGGTTCGCCTAGCTGATCTCACAATGACTCTTGTTCCAGCAGGAGCTGTGCGATTTCGTCTTTTCGTTGCTTCAATTTCCTTCGGAGGTCTTGAAGACCGTTTTCTAGCTTGACTAGCGCCGTGTGCGATGGCAGATCTTTGATTGGACTCAACGTCAAATCAACTTTTAGCAATCGTCGAAGATCTGCCGCCTCTTCTTGTCGTTCTGTAAGAAGTAATTTCGAGATATCAAACTAGAAGGCGCAGAAGATCAAGCAAAATCGAAGAGTAAAGTGTGAGAACATTGTTTTTATTCAATGTTGGTTAAACTATTGATTCATTAGAAATTTTGTTTCTACAATAACATGAATTAGGACAGATAGACGAAAAATTTACGATCATGTATCTTAACTAGAGATGGGTCGTTTTTCAAATAACGATGCCGGGATCGGATGCGAGGAAACGATGCCAGCATCGGTTATTGAATTATCAGATATCTGATGCCGATGCCACCGAATACCTAAAATTAACATTTTTTGCCAAACATTCGAAAACATTCAAAAACGCCTTCAAAACGTTCGAAATCCCAAATTCAAAAACCCTTCAAAAATAACGCTGTCCAAAATCCGCTATTTTTCTGAACATTTTTACCTTTCCTGACGCATCGATGCCAAAAAGAAGAAATAGAGTTCTTTCTTTATTATTATCACCTGCAATCTCAGCCAAAATCCAATCTCGCCGCTCGGGTGTCTCGTGCATTGTGTAATGGTACAATGTATTGGCGTTCTGCACCATTGTCTCAAATGCCTGATACCAAATCGCAGATAACTTGTCGATAAAGTAAACGGTCAATTGTACAATTGATTCAATCACTTCTTCCCTAAAATTACGATATTACATTAAAAACTTGATACGTAAAAACAGATTAGTGTGATGGAGAATCACGAATAAAACAAGCCAATTTACGCACTTCTTTTTCTCGAACCACGACATTTTCAAATATTGCTAATATACTTAAATAAAACAAAAATAAAACACACTTAAGGGGTTAGTCCACTGTTAAACTGCTGCAAATGAACTTTTTTTTTAAACAGCTACCAAAAAAAAACTATTCAAGATATCGATTTGAAATTTTACATGCATCTTTATTGAAGTTAAGAGTTAACATTTTCATAAGAAACAATTATTAGAAAACAAAATGGCGGCCGCCCCAATGGATCGCCGCAGCACCGCCGAAAAAAAAAAGCAAATTGCGCCTCGTAAATTCCTGGACAAAATAAGCGTCTGTGAACAAATTACCAAAAAGATTTCATTAGTTTTGAGTATAAAGGACTGCACGGGCCTAAATTAAGAACAAAAAAAATAAAAATGACGATCTGAGAAACATTTTTGTGATTAAAAAATTTTTTTTTATTAATATTTTTGATTCAAAGGTATACCACATTTTTTTTAATCGCTTTAGGGCCCTAAATTTAGGCCCGTGCAGTCCTTTATACTCAAAACTAATGAAATATTTTTGATAATTTGTTCACAGATGCTTATTTTGTCCAGGAATTTACGAGGCGCAATTTGCTTTTTTTTTCGGCGGTGCTGCGGCGATCCATTATGGCGGCCGCCATTTTGTTTTCTAATAATTTTTTCCAATGAAAATGTTGACTCTTAACTTCAGTAATGATGCATGTAAAATATCAAATCGATATCTTGAATAGTTTTTTTTGGTAGCTGTTTAAAAAAAAAGTTCATTTGGAGCAGTTTAACAGTGGACTAACCCCTTAAATCAATTCTTAGCACAACATCACCAAGACACATCACAAAGATTTTTCACAAACCGCTAGACGAACTGCAACAGACAACGAGCGCGACAGTATTTACCGTTGACTTTGAAAGCTTTGAAATGTGTGACACAGTACAGTTCAGTGAATAAAATATGACAGCTGATATTGACTTCTATAATCCAGTGCTCGTCGATACGTGGCAGGTTTCTCGCACCCAGCAGGAAATCATTAGATTCTGAAATGTTTCTGTTGTTTTGCTGTTTGTTTATATTTTTACTGAGTTTTACTGAGATTTTGCTGGTTTATGATAGAGTACACGAATAATTAAAAAAATGGTACAATATTAGCAATTGTGAAAGCGAATAAAAAATAATTACGTACTGTGACTGGATCTAGAGTCATACTTCACGTTTCAGGATATTCAATTGATTGATTCTAAAAAGTTCTTCGACGAATTTTGTCGACAACTGTTTGTTTTGCAAGTTTGCCAAGCGAGAAAATGATATTAAAGCGATAGTTAAATAAAGGTATCGACGGGTTGTAAACGCTGATTATAATTATAACGCTCGATATAATTATAAATATTTTTATTATATTTATATGCAAATTAATATAGAAACACTGAATATAATTACATATATAGAAAAATGTTGAAATCGAAATAAACATTCAATTTCACAGATGATAGATTCGCAAATACACGGATATTGTGTTTTTGGCAAAACTTTAAAAATAATGCTATGCGAGCATGCATACGTACGTACATATATCCACGTAACACAAAACGTTGAAAATTTAGCCTACATTTAGATATATGAGGGCCGGTTCTGGCCATATTTTCGCCCAGCGCAGAACGATATTTGGGCGCGCTCTATATTAGGCGCGTTTTTTTGCTCCTCTATCCAGCGGAGAGTAGAATGAGAGTAGAGTAGACGCATTGAAAACAACAACAACACTCCTACACCAGTGAATTCACTGGTGTAGGAGTGTTGTTGTTTTCAATGCGTCTACTCTACTCTCATTCTACTCTCCGCTGGATAGAGGAGCAAAAAAACGCGCCTATTATGATTTTAATTTTTTGACAATAAACAGAGAAAATTCTAATATGTATAAGAAAATCAAATTATTCGTTCATTCAAACAAAAAAAACTTAGCTAAAAATATATATTAAAGACATAAATTATAGGTACGTTTTTTTGCACACCCGAGCAGATCAAATTTTGTTATTTGAACACAATACTATTGAATACAACAATAATTTTGTTGCTGTATTCAATATACTTAACAAAATTTGATCTACTCGAGTGTGCAAAAAAACGCACCTTATACTATATAATATGGTAATGGCAATGGTTCGCAGTACTTATCAGTGTAGCCAAATTTGGCTATTTCCCGCCAATCGGGCTATCTAAAATTTAAATTGGCGGGACTTTTTCAATTTCGTAGGCTGGCGGTTTTTGGGCTATGTATTTTTATGAAAAACTATATTTGGGCTATACAGTAAAACCTACTAATCGGGACACTGTATGATCGAACCACCTGATCTATTGAACTATAACATCACAGCACATACAATTTCTTGAAGAACATTCGCTCTGTAATCGGCCAGTCTCTAGAATTGGACCGTGAGCCAGATTAGCTGGACAAAAATTTGTTCAGGAGTACTTGCTAATCCGACCATGAAAAAGTGTACAAGACTGAGCATGAAAAAGTGTACAAGACTGAGCATGAAAAAGTGTACAAGACTCAATTTTCCAGAATTTTTCAACTGTTCAAGATCAAGGAAAATTTTTCGTATAATTCCGTGTCCAGGGGCTGATCTAGGCAGCATTGTTTGAAGCATATAACGTGGTTTGAAAGTGGATTAGGATTAGTCAAGCCGCATTGTATACACGCAGCGGATTGATTTGGCATAAGTCGATCCGATCACGACATTTTACTGGATCGAATCAGCTTGGGCGTTAAAAGACTCGGATCGAGGGATTGAGGATTGAAATATTCGAACTCAATCGGGTTCTGTTTATATATGTGACGTTCCGATGCGATATACTTCGTTTTAGTAGAACTAGCTGAATTCTATTCGGTTAATGCATGTGAATCCATTCGCACCAAAACCTACTCTGAAGTTTCACTTCAATCCGTTTCAAGCGGTCTGGTTTGTATACCAGGCTACATGGGCCAGTCTACTCAAGTCTACTACACTCCATGGTTTGAGTTTATGAACACGGGCGGGAGCGGACCGGACGGTATAACTTTCCGCCATTAGCCCCTTCAATCCTCTCGCGCACAAAGCATGTTAAAGCTGCCTTTCCGCCATTTCGCTCTTCTTGTCAAATTGGAGGGGAACTACTGGGATTTGACTCGATTTGACAATGAGCAGACAAAAAATTACTACCATCCCCTTCAATGTAAATCTTATGGGCATGTCCACTCCATTTCTACTATCTCACTGGAGCGGACCTATAATTGCCGGCAGCGCGTGAAATTTCATTCTAACTTCAGCTGCTGTTCTGGGTGGTTGTAGTAGTGTTTTCGCCGCGCTTCCAAGTTAGATTTGCCCGGTCGTAATTAAATTTTGGTGAATTGTTCATAGAAATTCGCATTGCTGTGAGGTAAGAAGACGAATTGCGTTTCTTTTATTACGTGTGTTGAGGCTAGGATAATGTAAACGTTGAAGCCTTGTAACGAAAAGATGACTCAAGTGGTGAAATAGTCAAATTGATCGGCCACATGTAATGAAAATTTCTAGAATTAATCTATAATTGCGGTGGCTTCTACGATTGTGTTCGTTCTATATAGAATCGTAGTGATGTAAAGTCAGGGTCAATCCAGTAGTGTTGCGATAATATTTGAGTTGGGGTCTTGCTCGTATCGATAGTAACGCTAAGCGATAAACAAATTCTAATTGAAGCATTAATGAAAATTACGTAATTTTAGTACATAGATATTTCTATTGCAGATCCGCTTATTTTCAAAATGCCGAAACTTCAAAAACCAGCACCGCAATTCAAGGGACAGGCTGTTATCAACGGGCAGTTCAAGGAAATCAGTCTTGCTCAGTTCGAGGGCAAATATGTAGTACTGTTTTTCTATCCGTTAGATTTGTAAGTATTCTTTTTTTTGTATAATTGGTGTCACTTGGTCATGAATCCTGTTTTACTTACAGCACATTCGTTTGTCCGACCGAGATCATTGCATTTTCGGAGCGCGCCAACGAATTCCGCAAACTTGGTTGCGAAGTTATTGCTTGCTCGACCGACAGTCACTTCACCCATTTAGCCTGGGTGAACACTCCACGCAAACAGGGTGGCCTTGGAAGCATGGATATTCCTCTGCTAGCCGACAAATCTATGCAAATTGCTCGCGACTACGGAGTTTTAGACGAAGAAACTGGAGTGCCATTCCGAGGGCTATTCATCATCGACAAGAAACAGAACCTTCGCCAGATAACTATCAACGATCTGCCGGTTGGTCGTTGTGTCGATGAGACTCTACGTTTGGTCCAAGCATTCCAATTCACCGATGAACATGGCGAGGTCTGTCCAGCCAATTGGAGACCAGGCGACAAGACCATGGTCGCCGATCCTAGTAAATCGAAGGAGTACTTTAATGCCGTTAATAAGTAGATGAGAGAGAAAAGATAAGCGGATGGATGGAAACGACGATAGTGAAGAGGCAGGCAGGTACCGCGCACCATTTGATATGTGATTGAAAAGTAATTAAACACTTGGAACTTACACAGCAGGCGGTCGACTACGAATCGAATTCAACACAAATAGTATTTGATAGACGCTATTAATTCTTACTATGTTTTAGTTTATATTTACTTTGAAAGAAAGAAACTTAAAATAGAAAAGTATGTCAATAGAAAGCGTGTGGCAGTTATCAAAGACGTCGTTTAACCATTGAGTGGAATAAGTTTCTGATAAGTGTCATCGATTATCGTTAAAAACATTGTTACTACTTTCGATTGGCATGACCTAGATGTCAAACAGCTACTGCTGTTTGGCTTCTTTCCTATTTTTATACAATGTTTTTAAGTAAACTATGTAAGTAAGATTGAATATGAAAATAAAGTGAAATCACATTTGAAACAATCTTTTATTTAATTATCTTTTATTTAATATTGATCTTAAGTGGACTCAACACATTTTCACTTTTGGAATATAAGTAATCAAAACATCGCATGTATAAGTTCAGACTTTGATTTAGTTCAAGCAGTCAGGATTCAATACAGATATTTCAATGTATTAAAAGATCATTTTTCAACTTAGAAGCAAGGCATATATTTCAATTACTTCATAGATATCGATATTTCGTGGGTAGTCCTCCAGTGTTTAGATGTCGTCTTCTACGTATACATATGTCACGAAATTGAAATATATCTAGCTTCTAAAAGATCTTTTAAGAAACTTGTTTGATTTATGGAGTGGTATTTAGGCTTCAAACACTACTCCATTTAACTCTTCTACGCTTCTTGTTTATAATGTCATTGACATACTTAACCTTCAAAGAAGCTGTCTTATTGACCTGATTTAAGGAATTGTTTCATTTATCTGTATTATTAGGTATTCGAGCTGTGATTCATTTTAGTCGAACTTAGAAGTTGGTATGTGCTTGCTTAGCATTGAAATCGAACCGAACTATGCGAATTGCTTTTGATTTGAATTTATAATTAAATATACTTAGAAATTTTCCAAACATCAAGTTTTTCCGCATTCTTCATTTGATTTTTTATGCGTTCTAAGCATCGATTGCATGAATACAGTTGTGAATAGTTGAAAGCAGACGATGTGATAGATTTTTTTTACTTATTTTAGAGTTCTTTGAAAAAAACTACAATAAAATGCTGTAAAAAATTCAAAATAAAGAAGTTTATGGAAAAAGGGCTAGCAATCACGAGAAATGATGCAATTCAGGAGCCCTGAAGTGGAATTATACTGATGAATTACGATTTATATTAAAATTAGTGTTCGAATTATTTTTATGACGCATCAAAATAATTCTACCCACAAACTGCTAATAGCCACTGTCTATAATCGTGAATAGGAAAAGATGAAAGACACGTTTTTAATCAGAATCGATGTATACTTGGGATTGTAACTATGTAAGTTCGTTGCTTCTATGGTTGATAATTTACCTTTGTTATCGTAAATAAGATTGTTGGCAATAATTTATTTTCTGGTTGAAAAACGTATATAAACAGATTCCAGGTAGCATGATTGCATCAAATTGCTAAGTAATGAATGCAGTTTATTCAAAGACTGCTTAGTAGGCTGGTTGGATGATAGTGTGACCTTAGAAAAACGTGACTATAGCGTCATAATATCACTATCTACAATTGAGATTGATTGTATTGGTCGTGACGCGTTGTCTCACGTGTCCCAACCCTTGCTCGATTAAATTATGGATGTTTCAGGAAGTGAGTAGAGGACTGTTGATCGTAGATGATTAAGAATTGAAAAATTTAAAACGCATTACGCCCACACCTGTGTAAATAAATGTAACCGAGTGTCTGATAACATCGCCACCATAGCACAGCGTAAAGGCTGGTACTGAGTTCGAGTTCACGTGAAATTTTGACATGTTTCCATTATCTGGTCATTCTTTCGAGCGAAAATTTTGACAATTGAGAAAAGCAGAGACAATGCTCATTTCTGACGGATAAAATGTCATGAATTTCACTTTTCGATTGATTTTCTTATTGGAAAGACATTTTCACTGCTCCATTTTCAAATTGAAACACCAAATGTCACTTTTCCGCTCGAAAGAATGAACTGCACAAACTAAATTAGCCCTAACCAAAGATGAGTCTGCGGCCGGAATCGTCGGGTAAACTGGACTTGATGCCCCACACCCGGGAAATCCCGCCACCAGAAAGCGAAAAGGTGGTAGAAAGGTTGAAAAACTGAGGAGAAACAGACAAAATTATACAAAAAAATAAAAAAGAAGATAAAACAATTAAGAAAAAGAAAAAAAAGAAAGAGAAGAAGCCCCAAAAGCAAACGCACAACCACAAAAACACAAACATATTAGCCCGACATCTATCGGCGAGATTCATGCAACAGCTGTGTGGGGCATCAAGTCCAGTTTTACCGAATCGTCTGTCAAAACCGACCGGTTTTAGAGCAAAATAGGCACTTTTTGACGTACGCAAACATGAGTGAATTTTTTTTTTTTTTTTTCCTCCGGTTTTTCTGCACTTATGCAGAAAAGGTCTTGGCTTCCTGACCAGCAGGCATCAGCCAACGTGTACACGATTGGTAACTTTCTTCAATTATTATTGATTTATCTTATTTAATACATATTCATATATTACATATACTCAGACAGGGTTAGGACAAAACAGGGAAACAAGAAGTCTGGTTGTATTTAATTCTGTGCTTAGTTATAACAATTTTCAAAATTATATTTTAATCTCGCATCTTCCGAGGAATTCACTCAGTTGCTTCAAATGATTTTTGTTGTGTTTCGTAATCAAATCATTTACATTTCTATTTGCTTTAAACAACTCAAAATCTAATCTGTCCCTTGTGTATTCGGTGCATTTAAAAATTCGATGGTCCAAGTCATCCACTTCACCACATAATTCACAGTTAACATCTTCATGTATTTTTAATCGGACTCTATTCTTATTATTAAGCGCATTATTAACCATTAACCTATTTATTTTTTTTGTTTCTTTAATTCCTAATCCTAGTTCCTTGAACCATACTTTGTCTCTGAAAATTAAATCCGTATTCATCCATAAACATGGTTTTAAGTTTCTTATTTTAATTAGAAATTCGCTTTTCCATTCATCCAAAATAATCCTACCTATGCTATCTAAAATTTCGTCAGCCTCATGTTCATAAAAAACTTCATTCTCCTCTAGAAATGCACTCTTAGCTAACTCATCAATCTCATTTGTCTTCAAGTGTCCCGAGTGCCCAGGTATCCACATTACCTTAACTTTTACCTCCCTATTCTCCTTCATATATTTGTATATCTTACTTATAATACTTTTTTTACTTGAGTTACATTCTAATTCTAAACAGGCAATATTCGAATCCGTAAGAATAACTAAATCTTTTAAATCTAAATTAATACCTAGTTTAATTGCCTCGAGAATGCTTATGAGCTCACAATTTATTATAGAAGTATTATTTCTTAGTTTGAATTGAATTTTTGCACTCATATTCCAAGTACAGGCAGCTCCTCCCACTCCTAAAATATTCTTCGCCCCATCACACAGTAGAACAGTACTCCTTTCCGCATAACATCTATTGATAATATTTTCTAATTCAATATTTACATCTTCATTGCTATTTACATTAATATTTACAAAACAACCTTCATTTTTACCTATAGCCTTTAAATTCTCCGGCTTGCTTATGAGTGAATTTAAGTGCCCATACAACGCATAAGCGAACGTATGTCAAGTCGTATCTCATCACCACTTTAAGGCTGGTACTGAGTTCGAGTTCACGTGAACTTTTGACATTTCGCCATTAAGCATAGTACTGAGTTCGATTTCACGCGAAATTTTCATACAAAATTTCGCGCGAAATCTGTTTCGGCGAAAATTTCGCTTGAAAATAAGCAAGTTTGGTACTGTGTTCTTCGCATGAAAAGTTGCTTTGAAGTTGCTTTCGCTTCGAAAACATAGATGGCACTGAAACATGTCGCGAATCATTTCACGCCAATTTAGTTTGTGCAGTTCATTCTTTCGAGCGGAAAAGTGACATTTGGTGTTTCAATTTGAAAATGGAGCAGTGAAAATGTCTTTCCAATAAGAAAATCAATCGAAAAGTGAAATTCATGACATTTTATCCGTCAGAAATGAGCATTGTCTCTGCTTTTCTCAATTGTCAAAATTTCCGCTCGAAAGAATGAACAGATAATTGGGAAATGTCAAAGTTTCACGTGAACTCGAACTCAGTACCAGCCTTTATCTGGCCATTCTTTCGAGCGAAAATTTTGACAACAGAGAAAAGCAGAGACAATGCTCATTCTTGACGGATAAAATGTCAAGAATTTCAATTTTCGATCGATTTTCTTATTGGAAAGTCATTTGCACTGCTCAATTTTCAAATTCAAACACTAAATGTCACTTTTTTGCTCGAAAGAATGAACTGCACAAACTAAATTGGCGTGAAATGATTGACAACATGTTTTAGTGCCATCTATGTTTTCGAAGCGAAAGCAACTTCAAAGCAACTTTTCATGCTAAGAACACAGTACCAAACTTGCTTATTTTCAAGCTAAATTTTCGCCGAAACAGATTTCACGTGAAATTTTGTATGAAAATTTCACGTGAAATCGAACTCAGTACTATGCTTTACGTACGGACAGCTCATAGCAAAAATTGAGCAAAAGGTTGCTTAAGGAGCATGCCACTTTTCTGGCTGTTCGGAAAGTTATGTTTGGGTGCAACATATGCTTTGCGTGGTTTACCTCGGCGCATACGTCAACGTACGGACGCAGACTCGGGTAAACTGGACTTGATGCCCCACACCCGAAAAATCCCGCCACCAGAGGGCGAAAAGGTGGTAGAAAGGTTGAAAAAATGAAGAAAAACAGACAAAATTATACAAAAAAATAAAAAAGAAGATAAAACAATTAAGAAAAAGAATAAAAAGAAAGAAAAGAAGCCCCAAAAGCAAACGCACAACCGCAAGAACACAAACATATTAGACCGACATCTATCGGCGAGATTCATGCAACAGCTGTGTGGGGCATCAAGTCCAGTTTTACCCGCAGACTCATCACTAGTTGGACCTATTGGCGTGAAATGATTGACAGGTAGTGTATATAAAACTACTGTTTGATTGTTTAAGCTTATTCCTTTATTACAACTCTTACGACTCAACTAGAATGACTAACTAACTAAGGTAAAACTGGACTTGATGCCCCACACAGCTGTTACATGATATTCGCCGATAGATGTCGGGCTAATATGTTTGTGTTTTTGTGGTTGTGCGTTTGCTTTTGGGGCTTCTTTTCTTTCTTTTTTTTCTTTTTCTTAATTGTTTTATCTTCTTTTTTATTTTTATGTATAATTTTGTCTGTTTTTCTTCAGTTTTTCAGCCCTTCTACCACCTTTTCGCCCTCTGGTGGTGGGATTTCCCGCGTGTGGGGCATCAAGTCCAGTTTACCCCTAACTAAAAACGATCTTACTCTAAAGATGGCTGTTCAACCGACTGGAATAAAAGTTCGCTGTCCAGCATTGTTGGCTGTCGGAGATATTGATGTTAATGTCTCGGAGAGATGGCGTTGCAGTAGATTGAATTGTCACTACAATACTTCCTCCCCAAGTAAGCTTGCCATAAATTCAAAATTTGACGTTGCGTTGTTGTTTTGTTTTCGGACCTGCGTAAGTTTTTAAAATGCCTTTAGTGTTTGTTGTGCCATCATTAGCATTTGAGACAGCTCCACTTTGATCTTGCGTTACTCGTTGCTCGATTTCCGGATTCAAGATAAACGCTGGCTTTAAACGTTCAGTTGAAACGTTAACCTCCTTGTTGTCGATACCAATTGTGAAAACTCGGTCGGATGGTCGGCCTATAACTTGATAAGGTCCAGTGTAGGGCTGTTGCAATGGCTTCTTAACTGCATCTACACGCAGAAATTCGTGATTTCTTTCCGCAGGCGTTTTCGGAATCGTATTTCCAGTGTCTTGAACTGGCGTTCTAGGAATTGCACCACCGGTAGCCATTTCGATTTAATAGCTCTTTGTCACGGATGCTGCTGCCACCGGCACTGAAGAAAACTGCGTCGTGGGTACACGCTTTAATTTGCTTGCAATGTACGCTTCGATTTGCTCAGTTAGAATGTCGGCTTCCGTCTGCATTTAACGAAGATGCGTGTTAGTCGCGGGTCACCATTTGTAGTGTATATAAAACTACTGTTTGATTGTTTAAGCTTATTCCTTTATTACAACTCTTACGACTCAACTAGAATGACTAACTAACTAAAAACGATCTTACTCTAAAGATGGCTGTTCAACCGACTGGAATAAAAGTTCGCTGTCCAGCATTGTTGGCTGTCGGAGATATTGATGTTAATGTCTCAGAGAGATGGCGTTGCAGTAGATTGAATTGTCACTACAGACAACATGTTTTAGTGCCATCTATGTTTTCGAAGCGAAAGCAACTTCAAAGCAACTTTTCATGCTTAGAACACAGCAGTGGCGGCTCGTCAGGGTGGGCCCGGCCCGCCTGGCCCACCATGACGAGCCACCACTGGGCCCACTCGACACAAAAACACTATTATAAGGTATACGCGGATACCAACAAGAAATATCTACTTAACTTTAACTCAGTAGCGGCTCGTCAGGGTGGGCCAGGCGGGCCGGGCCCACCCTGACTAGCCGCCACTGGAACACAGTACCAAACTTGCTTATTTTCAAGCTAAATTTTCGCCGAAACAGATTTCACGTGAAATTTTGTATGAAAGTTTCACGTGAAATCGAACTCAGTACAGGCTGGTACTGAGTTCGAGTTCACGTGAAATTTTGACATTTCCCCAATATCTGACCATTCTTTCGAGCGAAAATTTTGACAACAGAGAAAAGCAGAGACACTGCTCATTCTTGACGGATAAAATGTCAAGAATTTCACTAAATTCACTAATTTCACAGCAAAATTTTCGCCGAAACAGATTTCACGTGAAATTTTGTATGAAAATTTCACGTGAAATCGAACTCAGTACTATGCTTAAGAAGTTAGTTCCTAAAGCATAGTACTGAGTTCGATTTCACGTGAAATTTTCATACAAAATTTCACGTGAAATCTGTTTCGGCGAAAATTTAGCTTGAAAATAAGCAAGTTTGGTACTGTGTTCTTAGCATGAAAAGTTGCTTTGAAGTTGCTTTCGCTTCGAAAACATAGATGGCACTAAAACATGTTGTCAATCATTTCACGCAAATTTAGTTTGTGCAGTTCATTCTTTCGAGCGAAAAAGTGACATTTAGTGTTTGAATTTGAAAATTGAGCAGTGCAAATGATTTTCCAATAAGAAAATCGATCGAAAATTGAAATGCTTGACATTTTATCCGTCAAGAATGAGCAGTGTCTCTGCTTTTCTCTGTTGTCAAAATTTTCGCTCGAAAGAATGGTCAGATAATGGGGAAATGTAAAATTTCACGTGAACTCGAACTCAGTACCAGCCTTAACCAGCGTCAAAGTGTATAGAATAGGTCTGTTCCCGTACCACAGCGTAAGAAGTTAGTTCCTAACCAGCGTACCAACTCCGTATATGTATACGACCCAAAAATCCAGTGATCTAACCTGAGATTGTATTGTTGGTCAGCCTGGAAAGTTGGAAGAAATCGCATGGAACAGAAAGAGATGCAATATACAATGCGGCAACTACATACTCAAGCTAGATTTTTCGCTGCTCACATACGGCCCACTCTCTCAAAATATACCAACTTAATCTCAGGCTGCTTTGACAGATAATGCATTGCGTAAATGGAGGCGCAATTTAAGCATAGTACTGAGTTCGATTTCACGTGAAACTTTCATACAAAATTTCACGTGAAATCTGTTTCGGCGAAAATTTAGCTTGAAAATAAGCAAGTTTGGTACTGTGTTCTTAGCATGAAAAGTTGCTTTGAAGTTGCTTTCGCTTCGAAAACATAGATGGCACTGAAACATGTTGTCAATCATTTCACGCTAAAGGCTGGTACTGAGTTCGAGTTCACGTGAAATTTTGACATGTTTCCATTATCTGGTCATTCTTTCGAGCGAAAATTTTGACAACGGAGAAAAGCAGAGACACTGCTCATTCTTGACGGATAAAATGTCAAGAATTTCACTTTTCGATCGATTTTCTTATTGGAAAGTCATTTGCACTGCTCAATTTGCAAATTGAAACACTAAATGTCACTTTTTCGCTCGAAAGAATGAACTGCACAACAACGACCTAGAAGATATTTGGACAGGCGGTGAGAAATCAATCTTGGGACCGAAAATGGGTTTTTCTACCAACTCATACAAAGCCGTACGAACACATACGAAAAAGTTCAAGGGTGTAGGCAATATGCAAAAAGTGAAATATTTAAGGGGCATCAGCTTGGCGCGTAGGTTTGAATGGTTATTGTATATTGATATATGTAGAAAATGTATAATCGTTGCATTTATCAATTGTTTTTCATATGCATTATTCTAAAGTAATCTGAAGACATACGTACCTTGTCCGGTCTACTTTATCAAATTTCACTGTCAACGTCTACGAAGGTGGTGTGATGAGTTCCACGTCTCACTTTACCCTTGATTTCACTCAGGTACCTATTGAGAGCTGCGTGAACTCTAACCTAGTTATACAATCTGTCGTTATAACCTGCAGGGACCTCACACATTACGAGCTAGTACTAGACTGTAAGAAGTTCCATATGCATTATAACCCAGATTGAAAGGATAATATGCATTATAAGGGGTGTGTTCAATGTGCATGCTATAGCTGCTCCAAAAGCATAGCATAGCATCACTTTAGCAAGTGTCAAAATTCGCAGTAGCTAGGTGAAGCAGCTATGGATATTGGACAGCCAAGAGCTGCTACGAAGGTCAGCCTTTACACAGGAAATTCAAAAATAATTTTGTTTCAATTTTTTTATTGTAATTTTTGCATTTTCGTGGATCAGTTCAATACTTCCATTGCACTTTGGAAACTGTATGAAATCTAAGAGTTTTCAACATACAAAATTTTCCTAACATATTTAAAACATATCACTTATTTCCGGCTTTTGACGCCATATATGAGAAAAAGAGCAAAAAATAATCGTTGAAAATTTGATAATACAGGAATCAGAGCACCCGGCCTTTTACGCTTCATGCTCGCCTTCTAAAAACTCAAGATGAGCTGCGCTGTGTACAAGCCAACTTAAAACTCGAGTTGAGTTTAAGTGTTTAAAAGCCCGTACTTAATTTATGCTGTCACTATTTTCAAATTCATTCCTCATCTTCTGTGTCTCAAAAGCGCAAAAACTTCTTTTCATTTCAATTTCCAATTGAAAATTACGTTTAAACTGCATGTCAGCTGTGTACGCACGGCCATTTTGCCTTAGCTACTTCCTAGCTATCCTCCAGACTACGAGCAGCGAATAGCTGCTACCTTAGTAGCTATTCCGGAATCTTGGACAGCCCGACTGTCACATAGCAAGCATCAGAAAGTAGCTATTTCGTGACATTGGACAGCCAGAGCTGCTAAATTAGCAGCTAATAGCAGCTATAGCATGCACATTGAACACACCCAAGGTTGCTTAAATCTTGAGAAATATATCCTAGAAAATACTTTAAGTATATATTTCTGGTTTGGAGTACTTAGTTATGTATACTATTAGAAATAAACTAATAAAAAGGTTAATAAATAATTTTATTTCTGATTAGCATAAGCCTCCCTCTTAGCATAAGCCTCCCTCTTCCGGCGATGGTAATTATATAAATATATATATAAATATATATATATATATATATATATATATATATATATATATATATATATATATATATATATATATATATATATAAATATTCAAACTAAACAAACAGTAGAAGTTTAGAGAAATGTATTATTTTCCACGTTTTGAACAACGAAACACGACAAGACAAACAAAAAACTGGTCAAATGTTGAATTTTAAAACAATTTCACACAAACTAGAAGAAATTGCTCCCAGCGACAAGTCATTTATACCACGCCGATGTTTCCCCTTCACCCCGCTATTTGCTACCACGACCGATGTTCAGTAAATTGTCAAACTCGGTGAACATCAGTACGTGTTGAATCGATCGGCATGGCGGTCCAAGATAATTGTTTGATTTTAACGAGTACCTTGCCATTTTTTGCGAAATAAACTTCATTTATTTAATTGTTACACCACAGAGAGCACTTATGTATACTTACTTGTGGAAAAAACACAACGACCGCACGAGAACGAGCTGTGTTTTGGCAATGTGGCACTGAACACTTCATTTTTACCAGATTTTAGTGTTTTCAAACACTGTCACTAGCACTTTTTCTGTTTAAATCCTGCGAATGTACCTAATTACTTCCGAAAAGTACTTTAATTCGCGAAACACACTTTACATTGGTGATTATTCGACTTGTTTATAACGTTGTTGAGCAATTCACGGCGGGAGAAAAGTCAAACTGACAAATTGATGAACAACGTGGTGCGTTGCATGGTCAGAGAGGGAGGGTAGAGACGAGGAAATTGGTCCCAGCGCACTTTCCTACATGTACACTATAACCGCCTGTCCAAATATCTTCTAGGTCGTTGCTGCACAAACTAAATTGGCGTGAAATGATTGACAACATGTTTCAGTGCCATCTATGTTTTCAAAGCGAAAGCAACTTCAAAGCAACTTTTCATGCTAAGAACACAGTACCAAACTTGCTTATTTTCAAGCTAAATTTTCGCCGAAACAGATTTCACGTGAAATTTTGTATGAAAGTTTCACGTGAAATCGAACTCAGTACTATGCTTAATTTAGTTTGTGCAGTTCATTCTTTCGAGCGAAAAAGTGACATTTAGTGTTTCAATTTGAAAATTGAGCAGTGCAAATGACTTTCTAATAAGAAAATCGATCGAAAAGTGAAATTCTTGACATTTTATCCGTCAAGAATGAGCAGTGTCTCTGCATTTCTCTGTAGTCAAAATTTTCGCTCGAAAGAATGGCCAGATCGTGGGGAAATGTCAAAATTTCACGTGAACTCGAACTCAGTACCAGCCTTTAAAGGTCAAAGTGTTTTTTTTGGGAAAATGGAATAAGTTGGTAGGCTGGTTGTTATTACGCTGTGCCCGTACTACAGCGTAATAACAACCAGCGTACCAACTTATTCCACTTTCCCAAAAAAAGCACTTTGACCTTGAAATTGCGCCTCCGTTTACGCAATGCATTATCTGTCAAAGCAGCCTGAGATTACGTTAGTATATTTTGCGAGAGTGGGCCGTATGTGAGCAGCGAAAAATCTAGCTTGAGTATGTAATTGTCGAATTGTATATTGCATCTCTTTCTGTTCAATGCGATTTCTTACAACTTTCCAGGCTGACCAACAATACAATCTCAGGTTAGATCACTGGATTTTTGGGCCGTGTACATATACGGAGTTGGTACGCTGGTTAGGAACTAACTTCTTACGCTGTGCCCGTACCACAGCGTAAAGAGTTAGTTCCTAACCAGCGTGCGGACTCCGTATATGTATACGGTCCAAAACTTCCAGTGAACTAGCCTGAGATTGTATTGTTGATCAGCCTGGAAAATTGGAAGAAATCACATGGAACAGAAAGAGGTGCAAGATAAGATTCGACAACTACATACTCAGGCTAGATTTTTCGTTGCTCACATACGACTCACTCTCGCAAAAAGTACCAGCCCACTCTCAGGTTGCTTTGACAGATAATGCATTGCGTAAATGGAGGCTCAATTTCAAGGTCGAAGTGTTTTTTCTGGAAGATGGAAGGAGTTCACCCACTTATCATTCTATACACTTTGCCCGTACCACAGCGTAAAGCATAGTACTGAGTTCGATTTCACGTGATATGATCATACAAAATTTCACGTGAAATCTGTTTCGGCGAAAATTTAGCTTGAAAATAAGCAAGTTTGGTACTGTGTTCTTAGCATGAAAAGTTGCTTTGAAGTTGCTTTCGCTTCGAAAACATAGATGGCACTAAAACATGTTGTCAATCATTTCACGCCAATTTAGTTTGTGCAGTTCAATCTTTCGAGCGAAAAAGTGACATTTGGTGTTTCAATTTGAAAATGGAGCAGTGCAAATGTCTTTCCAATAAGAAAATCGACCGAAAATTGAAATTCTTGACATTTTATCCGTCAAGAATGAGCAGTGTCTCTGCTTTTCTCTGTTGTCAAAATTTTCGCTCGAAAGAATGGTCAGATAATGGGGAAATGTCAAAATTTCACGTGAACTCGAACTCAGTACCAGCCTTAAGGAGTTAGTTCCTAACCAGCGTGCGGACTCCGTATATGTATACGGTCCAAAAATCCAGTGATCTAACCTGAGATTGTATTGTTGGTCAGCCTGGAAAGTTGGAAGAAATCGTATGGAACAGAAAGAAATGCAATATACGATTCGACAACTACATACTCAGGCTAGATTTTTCGCTGGTCACATACGGCCCACTCTCGCAAAATACACCAACATAATCTCAGGCTGCTTTGACAGATTATGCATTGCGTAAATGGAGGCTCAATTTGAAGGTCAAAGTGTTTTTTCTGGAAAAGGGAAGGAGTTCACCCACTTATCATTCTATACACTTTGCCCGTACTACGATTAATTGCCATTGCAATGAAGCTGTTCCCGTACTCCGTTTTACTGAAAACTGAAAATTTCCCCTCTTTCAGTAAATTTCAGTAGGGTCTGAGCTACTGAAAAATACTGAAGTGTCAAACGGAGTAAATATTTTCAAATGTGCGCGGCAAGCAATATATTTTTTGCGTAATGCTGCTATGAAGGTCGAATATTTTTGTGGCGATAATTTATTACCGCTAAGGATGACTTTATAATCACTATTGTTCTCCCAAAAAACGAAAACTGACACTTTCGGTTGTCAATTTTCAGGAAGTACAATGAGAGCGTTCCCGTACTTTTCATGAAATTCCTCACCACATGATTCAGGAAAATTAAGTAAAATTCAGTTACTGAAAGTACGGGAACATACCTAATGATAAGTGGGTGAACTCCTTCCATTTTCCAGAAAAAACACTTTGGCCTTGAAATTGCGCCTCCATTTAGGAAATTAATTGTCAAAGTGTATAGAATGATAAGTGGGTGAACTCCTTCCATTTTCCAGAAAAAACACTTTGACCTTGAAATTGCGCCTCCATTTAGGCAATGCATTGTCAAAGTGTATAGAATGATAAGTGGGTAAACTCCTTCCATTTTCCAGAAAAAACATTTTGACCTTGAAATTGCGCCTCCTTTTAGGCAATGCATTGTCAAAGTGTATAGAATGATAAGTGGGTGAACTCCTTCCATTTTCCAGAAAAAACACTTTGACCTTGAAATTGCGCCTCCATTTACGCAATGCATTACCTGTCAAAGCAACTTGAGAGTATGCTAGTGTTTTTTGCGAGAGTGAGCCGTATGGGAGCAGCGAAACATCTAGCCTGAGTATGTAGTTGTCGAATCTTATCTTGCACCTCTTTCTGTTCCATGTGATTTCTTTCAATTTTCCAGGCTGATCAACAATACAAGGTCTGTTTTCGTACCACAGCGTAAAGCATAGTACTGAGTTCGATTTCACGTGAAATTTTCATACAAAATTTCACGTGAAATTGGTTTCGGCGAAAATTTAGCTTGAAAATAAGCAAGTATGGTACTGTGTTCTTAGCATGAAAAGTTGCTTTGAAGTTGCTTTCGCTTCGAAAACATAGATGGCACTAAACATGTTGTCAATCATTTCACGCCAATTTAGTTTGTGCAGTTCATTCTTTCGAGCGAAAAAGTGACATTTAGTGTTTCAATTTGAAAATTGAGCAGTGCAAATGACTTTCCAATAAGAAAATCGATCGAAAAGTGAAATTCTTGACATTTTATCCGTCAAGAATGAGCAGTGTCTCTGCTTTTCTCCGTTGTCAAAATTTTCGCTCGAAAGAATGACCAGATAATGGAAACATGTCAAAATTTCACGTGAACTCGAACTCAGTACCAGCCTTAAGAAGTTAGTTCCTAACCAGCGTACCAGCTCCGTATATGTATACGGCCCAAAAATCCAGTGAAACCTGAGATTGTATTGTTGGTCAGCCTGGAAAGTTGGAAGAAATCGCATGGAACAGAAAGAAATGCAATATACAATTCGGCAAATACAGACTCAAGCTAGATTTTTCGCTGGTCACATACGGCCCACTCTCGCAAAATACACCAACATAATCTCAGGCTGCTTTGACAGATTATGCATTGCGTAAATGGAGGCGCAATTTCAAGGTCAAAGTGTTTTTTTGGAAAAGTGGAATAAGTTGGTACGCTGATTGTTATTACGCTGTGCCCGTACCACGATTAATTGCGATTAATCGCGATTAATTGCAATGAAGCTGTTCCCGTACTCCGTTTTACTGAAAACTGAAAATTTCCCCTCTTTCAGTAAATTTCAGTAGGGTCTGAGCTACTGAAAAATACTGAAGTGTCAAACGGAGTAAATATTTTCAAATGTGCGCGGCAAGCAATATATTTTTTGCGTAATGCTGCTATGAAGGTCGAATATTTTTGTGGCGATAATTGATTACCGCTAAGGATGACTTTATAATCACTATTGTTCTCCCAAAAACCGAAAACTGACACTTTCGGTTGTCAATTTTCAGGAAATACAATGAGAGCGTTCCCGTACTTTTCATGAAATTCCTCACCACATGATTCAGGAAAATTAAGTAAAATTCAGTTACTGAAAGTACGGGAACATACCTAATGATAAGTGGGTGAACTCCTTCCATTTTCCAGAAAAAACACTTTGGCCTTGAAATTGCGCCTCCATTTAGGAAATTAATTGTCAAAGTGTATAGAATGATAAGTGGGTGAACTCCTTCCATTTTCCAGAAAAAACACTTTGACCTTGAAATTGCGCCTCCATTTAGGCAATGCATTGTCAAAGTGTATAGAATGATAAGTGGGTAAACTCCTTCCATTTTCCAGAAAAAACATTTTAACCTTGAAATTGCGCCTCCTTTTAGGCAATGCATTGTCAAAGTGTATAGAATGATAAGTGGGTGAACTCCTTCCATTTTCCAGAAAAAACACTTTGACCTTGAAATTGCGCCTCCATTTACGCAATGCATTACCAGTCAAAGCAACTTGAGAGTATGCTAGTGTTTTTTTGCGAGAGTGAGCCGTATGGGAGCAGCGAAACATCTAGCCTGAGTATGTAGTTGTCGAATCTTATCTTGCACCTCTTTCTGTTCCATGTGATTTCTTTCAATTTTCCAGGCTGATCAACAATACAAGGTCTGTTCCCGTACCACAGCGTAAGAAGTTAGTTCCTAACCAGCGTACCAGCTCCGTATATGTATACGGCCCAAAAATCCAGTGAAACCTGAGATTGTATTGTTGGTCAGCCTGGAAAGTTGGAAGAAATCGCATGGAACAGAAAGAGATGCAATATACAATTCGGCAACTACAGACTCAAGCTAGATTTTTCGCTGGTCACATACGGCCCACTCTCGCAAAATACACCAACATAATCTCAGGCTGCTTTGACAGATAATGCATTGCGTAAATGGAGGCGCAATTTCAAGGTCAAAGTGTTTTTTTGGGAAAGTGGAATAAGTTGATACGCTGGTTGTTATTACGCTGTGCCCGTACCACGATTAATTGCGATTAATCGCGATTAATTACAATGAAGCTGTTCCCGTACTCCGTTTTACTGAAAACTGAAAATTTCCCCTCTTTCAGTAAATTTCAGTAGGGTCTGAGCTACTGAAAAATACTGAAGTGTCAAACGGAGTAAATATTATCAAATAAGCGCGGCAAGCAACATATTTTTTGCGTAAAGGCTGGTACTGAGTTCGAGTTCACGTGAAATTTTGACATGTTTCCATTATCTGGTCATTCTTTCGAGCGAAAATTTTGACAATTGAGAAAAGCAGAGACAATGCTCATTTCTGACGGATAAAATGTCAAGAATTTCACTTTTCGATTGATTTTCTTATTGGAAAGACATTTTCACTGCTCCATTTTCAAATTGAAACACCAAATGTCACTTTTCCGCTCGAAAGAATGAACTGCACAAACTAAATTGGCGTGAAATGATTGACAACATGTTTTTGTGCCATCTATGTTTTCGAAGCGAAAGCAACTTCAAAGCAACTTTTCATGCTAAGAACACAGTACCAAACTTGCTTATTTTCAAGCTAAATTTTCGCCAACACAGATTTCACGTGAAATTTTGTATGAAAATTTCACGTGAAATCGAACTCAGTACTATGCTTAATGTTGCTATGAAGGTCGAATATTTTTGTGGCGATAATTTATTACCGCTAAGGATGACTTTATAATCACTATTGTTCTCCCAAAAACCGAAAACTGACACTTTCGGTTGTCAATTTTCAGGAAATACAATGAGAGCGTTCCCGTACTTTTCATGAAATTTCCCACCACATGATTCAGGAAAATTCAGTAAAATTAAGTTACTGAAAGTACTGGAACAGACCTACAATCTCAGGCCAGTTCACTGGATTTTTGGACCGTATACATATACGGAGTCCGCACGCTGGGTAGGAACTAACTTCTTACGCTGTGGCATTGTCTTTCAAAGCAACCTGATAGTGTGCTGGTATTTTTCGCGAGAGTGAGCTATATCTGAGCAACGAAAAATCTAGCCTGAGTATGTAGTTGTCGAATCTTATCTTGCACCTCTTTCTGTTCCATGTGATTTCTTCCAATTTTCCAGGCTGATCAACAATACAATCTCCGGCCAGTCCACTGGATTTTTGGACCGTATACATATACGGAGTCCGCACGCTGGTTAGGAACTAACTTTCTAGCGTTGTGACCTTGCTGTGACCTCGCTGTGACCAAAGTGTATAGAATAAGTGGGTGAACTCCTTCCATTTTCCAGAAAAAAACACTTTGACACCGAAATTGAGCCTCCATTTACGCAATGCATTATCTGTCAAAGCAACCTGAGAGTGCGCTGGTATTTTTTGCGAGAGTGAGCCGTATGTGAGCAACGAAAAATCTAGCCTGAGTATGCAGTTGTCGAAGCTTATCCACAGCGTAAGAAGTTAGTTCCTAACCAGCGTACCAACTGCGTCGCTATGGAGCCAATCTTAGTTTGCTAGCCAAAGACAGCCTACCCTGCGAATTCCGTTTCTATTCGATCACTCCACTGGAAGTTATAGGGGCACAAAGAAATTTAGGGTTAGCAGTCGCAAAAGTTTTCAAATTTTCGAAAACTTAATATTTGTTGTTTATTGTAAAATTTTACGATAGAATCGCTTGATAAAGATATAGTTATGTGTCAGAATTCGGATGCCGATAAAACTACAAACGCACATCAAGAACCTTATGCCAACACTTCAAGCAAGACCTATAGTGGCTTCGATATAATGAATAAGCTTATTGTTTTTTTAAATGTCTCGTCAGAAAAACGAAAACCAAAGTGGCTGAGAAATAATTAACGGTTTTAAATAGCAAGTAAGCAAAAATGTCCAGTCTTATTCTAGTGTCCAAAGTGTGTGTGTAAAAGTATTTTTTAAAAGTATTCTTTTTTTCAAAGTAAAAGTTATTACTATATTGCGAATAAATACAAAATCAACAATAGCTGGCAGCCCTAGCACGGTTTATTAACCAGATTCCTTCTGCATAATGCCTACAATAAGTTCCATTTATCGTATGGAATTCGTTTTGATTTCATGACTGCACTTTAAAATAAGTTGGAATTGTTTTTGCGGGACGATTAAAATTGAAAAATTTTTATTTATCTTGAAAATTTTATTTGACAAAGTGGTTTCGAAAGCTTGCACTGATTTTCATCACACACCAGCACACAGTGCATACTTGACTGGTGTGACCACTGATGAGAATCAGTGCATGTATATATGCACAGGGTGTTTCGTAAATAAGTGCACTGCTATATGCCATCGTGTAAGTTGTGACGTTGAAAGAAAAACATTGTAAGGGCACTTTGCCAGGTGGAGCTTCGTTTGGGAGGAAGAGGGGGTTAAAAGATTTTGTAAATTTTTAACACCCTTCTGCATTTTTTTTATCTCGTAGTGTCTGTAATATACATTCTAATGCGGGCACTAAGGTGTCGTTTGATAGAGAATCATTATGCCTTTCTAATTATATGTAAATAAATTCCCTATCCCTCTCCCATCAAACGGTACACGGTTTCAAAGATATAAAAAAAAAACATTTTCTTGAAATTTTTCAAATTTCACAAAATCTCCCGCAAAAATCCCATATAATGGTACATTTTTGTTTTCAGATTTATGTTTATACCAGTGGCGTGGCGTGACAATTCACCGAAGGGAAGCAATTGGTTGATGTCCATGGTTGATTACGCTTTCCGCAAATTCGTTACGTGTAATAGAACCCCTCAATAAAATCACCCAGGAATTACTAACAGGGACGTGAGAATAGACATTCTGTATTCTTATGAAAATAAAAGTTCACAGTCCTTCACACAATAAGAAACCATATCAATATTTATCAGTAAAATAATAACATTCCCAGAACTAGAAATATAATATTTTTGAAAGTGGCCAAACTTCGAAGAATTGAAAATGTTTAAAAATATGAAACCTTGAGTTTATTTTAACGATTATGCTATCAAATATTTCGACATAAGCACTTGTAAAGAATTGTACAACATTCTCATTGTTGTCCATTATGCACCTTGCTGTTTTACGACGCTGTGCTGTTTCGCAAATCGATCATAATTCGTTCCCGATTTCCATGAAACTGTTTCTTAAAGATTGTATAAGATCTGAATATGATACATTATATTACTTTGTTAGGACTGAAATATATCGAATAGTATGTATTTTTTTGTTTTTTTTTTAGAAAAAAACATTAAACAGAAAAATAAACTAAGAATCTTTAAGTAAAATGAAAAGCCCACTCTCACTATTAACGATCTCTCCGTCTCAATTAGCACTATCATTATCAGTTATATATTCCACGAGCTATTTTAATTGCAAATTATTATAGAAAAAATTTCAAAAACAACCTACCATTAAAAGTCCAACGTTTTGGAGCTAATTTTGCTAGCATTTTTTTACGAATAAATACAAAGCACATAAACTCATGTTCTTTATTGAAAAACTAGTAATAGATTTGGAAAATATCGACATTCGCGTATACTATTGAACGATTTAGATAAAATCAAATTTAGTCGATGTTCGAAGAAATGAATAAATATTGCGTTTTTATACATTTTTTTTGTACATGCCTGCAATCCAGGTATTTTGACAGATATTACAGAGGCTTCTCAAGGCTTTAAATTTTCGGACAGTATGCAAAACAAGGTTAAATGAACGGGACGCAGTTTGGTTATCAGAAACATCAGTGAGATTTATGAAAGTTTCTTTAACTGCACCGGAAGAAGTAATATAACCAAAGGTTGTTGAAAGTTGTGATCGATATGATATATCGGTTGTTTTTTCTAATATTATTGCTATGAATTTGCTTTTCTAAATTTCATTACAAATATCTTTCAATATTTTTTTTTTTTTGAAAATCAACTAACGAGATCGTTTTGAATATAATTTGATGTTCCGGAAGAAACACTTGCTTGGTCCAAGTGAGCTGGCAATTATCGGTTACGCACTGTCGAAAGATTTATTGTCTTTAGGTGATCTACTCCTATTGCAAGAATACACATTTTCATTATGACTATGTAATGCTTCTTCTTGACATCCTTAATGACACACAATGTTTATTAGAATCTTCATTGTTTCTCAATTTCTCCTAACTGTGAGCAATATCACTGAATATTTATATTAACTGCTCAGCAATTCTTCAAATCACCGGAATCAAACTTGGAAATTAATAGGAGCTATTTGTACCATACCTGTTCACAGATTAAACATTATTTAAATTACAAAATCCGATATTTCGCCAAATGTCTGAATCGCTTGAAAAAAGCACACATGACCAGCAAAACTATTTTTGTTTAATATTACAACCGATAATCCGTTCCGAGTTTTTCATTTAATAATTTTGCGATCAAACTGTCGAGTAGGTATATGTCCTTGTTATAGAGACAATTTTCACGGTTTTGATCGGTCCTGGTTGATGATGTCCTTTTTTTCAGCAAATTACCGAGATGCAATGAAATAAAATTTAAATAAGTTGACGAATTCTAAAATTTTGACCCACAGAACAAGTGAATACATTCACCTATTTCAACCTTTCTATATTTCAAATATCAATTAAAAGTAAATTCTAGTCTACAACTTCACCTATTACTACCAAATCCTATAAGCTATAAGTGACTAAAAGCCTTCGCCAATTGAAAACACCTTGATAAAAGTTTTTATACAAAATAGAACACACAAAAAAATTATGTCATAATATAAATCATAAATAAAACACATAAAATAACGACTTATTGAATCCATAGCCTCTGGCAATGCTTGTCACATATCGTAATTCAAATTCGCTCACAGCAAGTATTCTTCATTCACAAAAAATCTGTACAAGCAAAGTAAAATGATAGCAATAACAATTTACCCTGCTGCTAGTGAGGGGAACACAGGAATATGTTCTGAACGCATGAATCTTCTGAACGCAGGAATATGATACTCAGAGCGGACTCTGAGTCTCTCTCTTGAGAAGATAATTTCCCCTAGGAAGCAACATTTTCATTGCTTCCAAACAGATCGTATGAACACGTTTTTTTTAATGACGTCACAGTCTAGTCTATATGGGGTCAAACAAACGGTCGTAGATGCAATTTTTATGTTGCTTCCAAGCCGTTGTCACAGCGCCGTTGTTGTACTTTCATGATTTTCATTCTGTGGCGTTACCAGATCAACTGTGTGAGATGTTCACAAATTGATTTGAAAATTTTTTTTTTTAATAAATGTTTATACGCGATTATTCCACGATTTTGAAAAAAAAAACAATTTAAAATTTATGTCAGCCAAATGTAAGGGAAGCAATGCTTCCCTTGCTTCCATGAACGCCACGCCACTGGTTTATACCTATTTTCAAACCTGTTAAGTAATTTCCGCAAATGTAACATAGGGACAGAGAGCAACAGCTGAGCCTTTTTAATTAACCTGATTTGGTAAAACTGGACTTGATGCCCCACACAGCTGTTACATGAATTTCGGCGATAGATGTCGGACTTATACGTTTGTGTTTTTGTGGTTATGCGTTTGCTTTTGGGGCTTCTTTTCTTTCTTTTTTTCTTTTTCTTTATTTTTTTTTCTTCTTTTTTATTTTTATGTATAATTTTGTCTGTTTTTCTTCATTTTTTCAGCCCTTCTACGACCTTTTCGCCCTCTGGTGGTGGGATTTCCCGTGTGGGGCATCAAGTCCAGTTTACCCCCTGATTTCATTAGAATGAATATTACAGACACTACGGGATAAAAAGGCAAAAGGGTCTTAAAAATTTACAAAAGCTTTGGTAAAACGGGACTTGATGCCCCACACAGCTGTTACATGAATTTCGCCGATAGATGTCGGGCTAATATGTTTGTGTTTTTGTGGTTGTGCGTTTGCTTTTGGGGCTTCTTTTCTTTCTTTTTTTCTTTTTCTTAATTGTTTTATCTTCTTTTTTAATTTTCTGTATAATTTTGTCTGTTTTTCTTCATTTTTTCAACCCTTCTACCACCTTTTCGCCCTCTGGTGGCGGGATTTCCCGGGTGTGGGGTATCAAGTCCAGTTTACCCAAAGCTTTTAACCCCCTCTTCCTCCTAAACGAAGCTCCACCTGGCAAAGTGCCCGTACAATTTTTGACTTGCAACATCAGAACCTACACGATGGCATGTAGCAGTGCACTCATTTACGAATCACTCTGTATACAGGATGTTTGGTACTCGGAGGACACTTTTGTAAGGAGATATTCCTTGATATATTTTGACCAAAAAATCGTTCTGCAGGGTGGTCCGGTTTTCAAAATCTGCGGTAAGAAAAGAGAAGAAAAGAGTTTCGGACCTGTACCCTGACTCACTTAAATCGTGATCTTGAAAACTAATAATCACAACGCAAAGTTTCATTGCTTGTTTTTTTTATGGAATCAAATTACCTTTAATTAGATGTAACATCCTAAACTGTAATTGTACCGGATTTTGAGATATTTACTTCAAAATACAAAATTTTGGCACTTCTACCCCGAAAATTCTGTGTTCAATGTAGTTTTTCTCAGAAAATCTCATTACAATATGCCATTTTAATTAAATATTTTTATAGGCCATATTGTTGGCTAGAAAAGTTGCATACATGTTTATGACTTAGGTTTTACCATTTCGCAAGTAGTAAGCGAAAATACATATCGCTTGAAAAGTAAATATGTCATAAAGTGGCCCTCGTTGAAAAAAAAGTTTCAATTGTTATTTGTACTGAAGTATTTTTACTGCCCATTAATTACTTTTTCAACTATCAATAAAATAAACTAAATTAAACATAATTGATGCACCTACCTGGATGTTAAAGGTAAAATTGGAAACAGTTCTTCGCCTTTATTAATGGGATACGTAAAAAAATTAAGACCCTATAAAAACACAAACCATTGTCAAATTTTTGTCAGTTTCGGTGCACTACTCGAACTACAAGATATTACTAAAATTTCAAAAATAAATACAAAATGTCTCACTACACTAATAAAGAATATGCAGACATTATGTGCGTATATGGAAAGTGCCGGGGAAGTTCACAAGCGGCGCAATCTTTGTATCAACAGAGATATCCCCATCGACAGATTCCTGTAAGGAGAGTGCTTCAACAACTATACCAAAGGATTCTGGAAACTAGCAGCGTTCGGACGAGCCGAGTAAACGCAAATTCTGCGCCTGTAATCGCTGTACGGACCGATCAAGAAATACTGCATGCAGTGGAAACTGACCCATCAATCAGTATTCGACGCTTGGCGTTGCAGTTTAACGTGTCTACATGGAAAGTTTGGAGTATTTTAAAAGCAGCCCGTTTACATCCCTACCATCACACTCCAGTGCAGGAGCTGCTACTGATCGATTTGCCCTAAAGGATGGAATTCTGCAATTGGCTCCTTGAGAAACAATTAGACAACGAAAACTTTTTGAACACCATTCTCTGAACGGCTGAGTCCTTATTTACCACACACGAGAAGGACTTCATCATTTCAGCATAGATTCAGCGTAAATTTATGGGCTGGAGTGATTAGTAACGATTTAATTGGACCCATTAGGCTCCCGCCTACCCTAAATAGTACCAATTACTTACATTTTATAAGACATGATCTGTAGAACTTATTGGAGGATATTCCCCTGCAACGATTGGCTTCCATGTTTTACCAACACGATGGCGCTCCAGCTCATTATGGCTGACCAGTCAGAGATTGGTTGAATTCCAATTACACCAATCGCTGGATCGGTAGAAATGGACCAATACACTGATTTGCGAGATCTCCTGATCTAACAGTTATGGTTTTTTTTGTATGGGGACGGATGAATGACCTTGTGTCACAGCGTAATAACAACCAGCGTACCAAGTTATTCCACTTTCCCAAAAAAACACTTTGACCTTGAAATTGCGCCTCCATTTACGCAATGCATTATCTGTCAAAGCAGCCTGAGATTATGTTGGTATATTTTGCGGGAGTGGGCCGTATGCGAGCAGCGAAAAATCTAGCTTGAGTATGTAGTTGTCGACTTGTGTTGAAAAACTATCGACTTTAGATCGCGATGTTTACATTTTATTGATATTGACTTGAGTGACAGTCGGGCAGTTGTCACTTTGCATCGAAAGTCCGGCCATTAGACGCAAGGCGTCGCTCAAGGCGCTAATGACTGAAAAAGGTCATTCCGGGCATTGGGGAAATGGACATAATTCAATGACCCGGAGCAGTTCATGAAGTTACCGGTGGCGCAGCGGGATCTTGTTTTGAATTGGCGACAAGTGGAATGGCAGTGTGAGGAATTGAAAAGGGGAGAAAGTTTGGAACAGTCGTCGAAGGCAGTTTGAATTTGAAATTTGAATGTAAAGTGTGAATTGTAAAGTTTAGTAGTTGAAAAAATTAAAGTTGTTTAAAAGTGACAAAGTGTTTTTTCCATTATAGTTGATTCGTGATTGAATTTAACGATTAATATATTCTACATATATTATTTTGGTCCGTCGAGCCGGATATTTAAGGTAGGTGATATTAGCATATTATAGAGTGTTAAAGACACAAATGATTCAAACATTTGACCGAAATTAGTAATGTACAAGTGGACTTAAGGTTGTGCTTGACGCAATCTTGAAATAGAAAAATTTGAAATTGATTTTATTGAACGAATGCAATATATCTATTTGCATGAATAGCTGCATATAGCAAATTTTTGAGATTTAAAGTCCAAATCTGCTACTGCGTCAGAAATTTCAATGTGTCATTGATCGATGTTGATTATGTGAATATTATACATAATTTATATTATATTTTATATGGCATTGATTATCTAGTGAATGACAAATTAATAAAATACATTGTGGGCATATTAGTAGATAAGCTAATATTGAAAGATCTAGTGAAATTTAAATCACACATAACGGGAAAGTGATATTCGAATCATAAAGGAATTGAAAAGTGATTTAACGGTTAAAGTCAGTTGTATTGCCATCGTTGAAAGCCCAAATTCACATTATAGAATATAAATTCGGTGTCGCTGTTCGTATTGTGTAAGCAATGTCGGTCACAATAAACGCGTTATGTGCTGCACAAAAGATTGCATTGGAAAATTTAGCGAAATCAGCCATAAATTTCAGAAAAGATTCAAAGGCTCGGAAAACTGTGTCGTATCTTAAGAGTAGACTTGAAGCTCTTAAGGACAACTACTCAAAATTCGTTCAAAATCATGATCAGATAGTGGCCATGTTGAAAGGGGAAACCGATGAGGATGATATTGCTTATTTCAAGCTTAGTCTATACACTGATTATGAAGAACGATATTTTGAGCTAAGGTCAGATATAGAAGAGCTATTATCTGAAGTGGATAAGCGAGCTAATGAAAGTGTAGTAAAAGAACAAGTGCAGTCGGGGGGCTCTGAGGGTATAAATGACATCAAATTGCCACGAATATCAATGCCAACATTTAGCGGTCGTTATGAAGAATGGATGTCGTTTAAGGATTTATTCGTCTCGCTAATACACAGCAAAAGTTCTTTATCTTCTGTCCAAAAGCTTCATTATTTGAAAGCTAGCTTAGCAGGTGAAGCTGAGCTTTTACTAAGACCGTACAGCATTACGGATGATAATTATGAAACGGCATGGAGGATTTTGGAGGAACGTTATTCCAATAAACGAGCACTTCTGTATGCCCATTTCAAACGTCTGTTCTCTCAGCCATCAATCACGACCGAATCTTCTTATTCTATTCGTAAACTAATAGATACTTCTTTTGAAAGCCTTAAAGCCATTGAGAATTTAAAGATTGCCGACTTATGGGCTGCAGTAGTTGCATATTTTTTAATACAAAAACTACCCAATGAAACACGCAGTATATGGGAACAAGAAACAGCTAATAAACGGGAAATACCAACTCTCGATGACTTGAATAAATTTTTAGATAACCGTTTCCGTGCTTTAGAAGCCATTGCTGATGACCGCATAAAACGTCGGCCTGTTGATTCATTCAATACGAACAGGCAAACTCATGCCGTCCAAACCAATCTCACAGTACCGCAATGTAATATTTGCAATGGAGCGCATAGCTCCATGAAATGCTCCGAGTTTTTGCAGGCAACTCAACCACAAAGACTTGACCTCGTCAAACGAAAGGGGCTATGTTTAAATTGTTTGAAAAGGGGACATTTAATCATGCAATGTCCGAGCAAATCATCATGCATAAAATGCCATCGTCGTCACCACACATTATTACATAGGGAGAGTACATTAACGAGTGGAAATACTCTCAACAGCTTTCCAAATAACACCAATGCGACAACTTTCCAGCCGACACCGAGCAATTTGTCTGCCACACAGACATTCTCTACAGCAGCGCCCGGTGAAGTTCTTTTAGCAACGGCATTAGTTACGCTCCACGCTCCAAATGGACGCTTAGGATCTTACCGTGCTTTGTTGGATCAAGGTTCGCAAGCGTCGTTTATTTGTGAATCGGCAGTCCAACCATTGGGAATAAAACGAGAAGCGACAGACATCAATGTTTTTGGATTTGGCGGCTCCGCTGCCACTAAGGTTACTGGAAAGATTTGTGTCAATCTGTTAACTACTAACGAAGAGTTAATACCTATCCAAGCTTTCATCGTAAATAAAATCACGAGAATTATACCATCAAACATCATAGAACCGACTATTCGAAATCAATTGGGTAATTTACGTTTGGCGGACCCGCAATTCGATCAACCAGGCAAAATTGACATGTTGTTAGGCGCTGAAGTATATGGAAAAGTCATACTTGGCGATTTACTTAAACTACCCCTAGGCCCAATTGTGCAGAATACGAAGTTTGGATGGGTAATCTCTGGAGGAATCGAACCAAATAAGCTAGATAGCATTCAAAATTTTAGTATCGCAATCGACCACAACAAAGAATTGAATCGGCAACTAAAACAATTCTGGGAATTAGAAGAAATTCAAACCCGAAAGATAGTGAAGAAAGAAGATGAACAGTGTGAACAGCATTATACAAATACAGTAGTCAGAAATGCAAATGGCCGATATATCGTCAAATTACCCTTCAAAAATGAAATTAGCAAAACAACATTAGGAGAATCAAAGAAGATAGCCGTCACAAATTTGTTACATTTAGAAAGAAAATTGAGGAAGCATCCTGAACTGGCTACACAATATAAACAGTGCATGCGAGAATACATTGAACTTGGTCATATGCATCGAGTAGAACCACGTAGCGAGCATACAATGAAGAATGGAGTCAAGGTTTGCACAACACACTACATTCCACACCATGCTGTGTTCAAAGAAAGCACTTCGACTAAATTGCGTGTCGTTTTTGATGCGTCTAGGAAAACTAGTTCCGGAGTAGCACTTAATGATATACTATTAACAGGGCCAACGATCCAAAATAAGATGATTTCAATATTGATGAATTGGAGATTGTTCAAATATGCCTTTCTCGCAGACATCGAGAAGATGTACCGTCAAATTCTCATACATCCAGTTGATGCAAACTATCAACGAATACTATGGAGGAGCGATACAACTGATCCAATAGAAGAATATTGTCTGAATACAGTGACTTTCGGGTTAACCTGCGCACCATTTTTAGCTATACGTACAGTTCAACAACTAGCGATTGACGAAGGACAACATTTTCCTCACGCAAAACATTCCGTGCACAATGAGATGTATGTAGATGACCTGCTTTCAGGAGGAATAACTATCGATGAAGCAATGCAAAAACGAAACGAAATTGATAAAATGATGCAGCTAGGAGGATTTAAGCTGCGGAAGTGGATAGCCAATGATAAATGTTTATTAGAAGATCTTCCTACCGAAGATATTGAAATGAAAGAAGCAATAGATTTGAAACTAGAACAAGGATACAAATCATTAGGGTTAATATGGTATCCGTTGTCAGACTTTTTTACCTATCGAATTCGACATTATGAATTAGAATCGCCAATCACTAAACGGAATATTTTATCTAGAATTGCTCGACTATATGATCCTATGGGATGGCTTGCACCGATTATCATTGTTGGTAAAATTATCCTTCAAGCATTATGGCTACATGGTCAAACGTGGGACGAACCAGTTCCGATTGAAATTGCTCATCAGTGGTCTAAGTTACAAAATAATTTGAACGCGGTCGAATCAATTAAAGTAAGTAGATGGATGACTAATAGACCAGAATCCAAGCTTGAAATTCATGGGTTTTGTGATGCATCCAAACAAGCTTATGCAGCCGCCATATATCTAGTTGTTCGCAATACGGATCACACGCAAGTCAACCTTATCATGGCGAAAACGAAAGTAGCCCCTGTTCGACCCATCACGATTCCTCGTTTAGAACTCTGCGGTGCTGTTTTATTAGCAAAACTATTGAAAGAAGTGCTAGCAACTCTCAAACTATCGATTAATAACATTTCGCTCTGGACAGATTCAGAAATTGTCCTTTCGTGGCTGAAGGGACATCCGACTCGATGGACTACGTTTGTCGCTAATCGAACCGCTGAAATTTACGAGTTAATAGGAAACGTATCATGGCGACATGTCCCAACAAGTCAGAATCCAGCAGACTTAGCTTCACGTGGCGTCTCTCCGCTCGAATTAGCGCACAACAAGCTATGGTGGAATGGGCCTATATGGCTTGAAAAGGACACTGAATTCTGGCCGCCTCAGAAACTTATGGAAGTCACGAACTTAGAACGAAGAAATCAAATTTCAGTCAACTTACAAACTAAACATGTCGATTGGATGAATTTCATATTGCAAAGATTTTCTACGTACACAAGACTGTTACGAGTTACGGCATATTGTTTCCGTTTTGCAGCTAACGCATCGAAAAGAGATATTAAGCAGGGCCCTCTAACTGTTCAAGAACTTCAACGTGCAGAGGATTTTTGGATTAAACATATACAACTCATCAAGTTTCCCACTGAAATAAATTCAATAAACCAAGGAGTATCAATCGAAAGAGGCAGCCGCTTGCTTAATTTGAACCCATTTATTGATGGAAATGGATTTCTAAGAGTCGGAGGAAGACTATCCAATTCAGATTTATCATTTGAAGAGAAGCATCCTATAATTATTCCCAAGGATGGAAGATTTACAGAATTATTAGTACACAAATTTCATCAGGACACATTACATGGACAAATACAACTAATGCTAACAACAATACGAAGAAAATTTTGGATTATTAATGGTCGAAATATAATCAAACAATGCATTCATAAATGCATCAAATGCTTTCGAGCTACTGCAAAGAGCTCATCACAACTGATGGGCAGCCTACCCAAGCCACGAGTGTCAATTTCCCGACCATTTTTACACACCGGCGTAGATTATTGCGGGCCCTTTAATATAAGAGATAGGCGAGGGCGTGGTGCGAAAATATACAAAGGCTACGTTGCTGTTTTCATATGCCTATGCACAAAGGCAATTCATATAGAAGTTGTCACAGCCATGACAACTGAAGCCTTTATAACTGCTCTCCGCCGATTTACGGGAAGAAGAGGGCTCTGCAGTCATATATATAGTGACTGTGGGACTAACTTTGTCGGAGCTGCCTTTGAACTGGAAAGAATAAAGTCTACGCTGACTGCCGTTGCTGAAAGAATTGCTGTGGATGGTATAACATGGCACTTCAACCCCCCTGCATCACCACATTTCGGAGGTCTTTGGGAGGCAGGAGTGAAGTCATTAAAACAACATTTACATCGAGTTCTATCAGATGCTACTCTGACCTATGAAGAATTTACAACCGTACTAGTGAAGATAGAAGCCTGTCTGAATTCTAGACCTTTATGTCCTTTGAATGATGACCCCAACGATACGACAGCGTTAACACCCGCACATTTTTTAATTGGAGACACCCTTTTGGCCCCTCCCGAAGCGAACATTATGGACATTAATTTAAATCGATTAGATCGCTGGCAACTGACTGAAAGATTGACCCAAACATTTTGGACCAGATGGCATACAGAGTATTTGTCTAGATTACAATCAAGACCAAAATGGCTACACCAACAACGAAATCCAAAAATTGGAGACCTCTGCCTCATCAAAGATGAGAGATACCCATCGTATAAATGGGCATTAGCACGAATCACTAATATATATCCAGGCAAAGACGGCAATGTCCGAGTGGTATCAGTTAAGAATAAAACCAATGAATATAAACGACCCATTTCAAAAATAGCATTATTACCAATCAATACTGTTTCAAATGAGACTGCATAGCCACACATAATAGCAAATAAAGAATTTGAAATTAAAGCAGCATGAATTGAACAATGCCTCATAAGACACATTGATAACAATAGACATTAGTTAACTGACTACTATATGGAAAATGACGACAGACTCATGATAGAATACGTTACTAAAATTTAATATGCTAAATCACCTTTTATTCAGCGAGTGTGACGCGCTGGAAAACGTCACCCGTTCCAGGATCAGAAGGCAGTCGGCATGGTGGAAATACCGTCGATAGCCTTTCTGATTGAAATTGAAAATTATATCCACCTATTATATCCACGAGCGGCATCAGGACATCGTTTGAACAGGACCTAATAAAATTTTTAAATGTACAACATACTTCTTTACTTAGTACTATACTTCCAGATAGAAAGATTGAATCCTGGCGTGCATCCTGGAACATCTGTCCCAGCCGGGGGAGAATGTTGAAAAACTATCGACTTTAGATCGCGATGTTTACATTTTATTGATATTGACTTGAGTGACAGTCGGGCAGTTGTCACTTTGCATCGAAAGTCCGGCCATTAGACGCAAGGCGTCGCTCAAGGCGCTAATGACTGAAAAAGGTCATTCCGGGCATTGGGGAAATGGACATAATTCAATGACCCGGAGCAGTTCATGAAGTTACCGGTGGCGCAGCGGGATCTTGTTTTGAATTGGCGACAAGTGGAATGGCAGTGTGAGGAATTGAAAAGGGGAGAAAGTTTGGAACAGTCGTCGAAGGCAGTTTGAATTTGAAATTTGAATGTAAAGTGTGAATTGTAAAGTTTAGTAGTTGAAAAAATTAAAGTTGTTTAAAAGTGACAAAGTGTTTTTTCCATTATAGTTGATTCGTGATTGAATTTAACGATTAATATATTCTACAACTTGTATATTGCATCTCTTTCTGTTCCATGCGATTTCTTCCAACTTTCCAGGCTGACCAACAATACAATCTCAGGTTAGATCATTGGATTTTTGGGCCGTATACATATACGGAGTCGGTACGCTGGCACAGGGTAATAACAACCAGCGTACCAACTTATTCCACTTTCCCAAAAAAACACTTTGACCTTGAAATTGCGCCTCCATTTACGCAATGTCAAAGCAGCCTGAGATTATGTTGGTATATTTTGCGAGAGTGGGCCGTATGTGAGCAGCGAAAAATCTAACTTGAGTATGTAGTTGCCGAATTGTAGATTGCATCTCTTTCTGCTCCATGCGATTTTTTCCAACTTTCCAGGCTGACCAACAATACAGTCTCAGGTTAGATCACTGGATTTTTGGGCCGTATACATATACGGAGTTGGTACGCTGGTTAGGAACTACTCATTACGCTGTGACGCTGGTTAGGAACTAACTTCTTACGCTGTGCTTGTGTACACAACGGAATTATCAACATTGCCAGACCTAAATACCAGGATCGATGCAGCTGCAACAGAAGTGAGGCAGCAGCTGAGAAGTATGAATATGAAAAGAACGCTTGCGAAACGAGCTTTAGCGTGCATTCAAAATGAAGGTGGCCATTTTGAACACTTATTGTAGCTCAAAAATTGTGAAATAAAGCATAAAAACCATTATTAAATTCCTTCAAGCAAAGAGTGTAGATCGACAACGAGGGCCACTTTATGGCATATTAAGTTTTTAAGCATAATGTATTTTCGCTTACTACTTGCGAAACAATAAAATAAAAAATAAATAAAAATAAACATGTATGCCGTTTTCGTAGCCATTTATATGGCCTATAAAAATATGAAATAAAAATGGCATATTTTCATGAGGTTTTCTGAGAAAAAACAACATTGAACACAACATTTTCGGGGTAGAAGTGCCAACATTTTGTATTTTGAAGTTAATATCTCAAAATCAGGTACAGTTTAATTTAGTTTGTTCATAAAATTGAAGGTAATTTAATTTCATAATAGACAAGTAATAAAAATTTGCGTTGTAATTATTAGTTTTCAACATGTAACGATTTAAGTGAGTCACGATACAAGTCCGAAACACTTTTCTGAACAACCCTGTAACTCCGCAGATTTTGAAAACCAGACCACCCTGTAGTACGATTTTTTGCTCAAAATATATCAAGGAGTATCTCCTTACAAGTGTCCTCCGAGTACCAAACACCCTGTATATATTTATATATATATATATATATATATATATATATATATATATATATATATATATATATATATATATATATATATGCATATAAATAAATAAATATATACATATATAGATATATGAATTTTTGGCCCAAGTGATTTGGATACTTATGTTCTTCGAACATTAGTAAAAACAATAAAGAATAGTTGCTTTAAAAAAGTCAAACGCTTTAGTTGAAGATAAAAGAAGTGCAGCTAAAAGAGGATAGGTTGAGATTAATGAGTCAAAAAATGTGATATTAGGAATATGGCATTGTTACAAGTTTTTATTAGTTTTAAGTGTTTTCAAATGATATTTTGTTCATTAAAATATAGTAGCTATATACTGTTTTTTAACTTAAATTGTTTCTTATGTTGTCGCAAACTATTCCTGCTTCTGTTACATTTTCACTAGTAGTTTGGTTTATTAAATAGCTACTACCTTCCTTCCAGGCGAATAAAGACTCATCGAAAACCACATTGTGCTTAATGCGAATGTTGTAGAGCATGACACAAACATTGACAATTTGTGCTGCTTTTTCGGGTTTTATAGAGCAACTCCTTCGCCTGAAGAAGGCATCGAAATCTCCCTTTAAGAACTCCAAAGCATTTTTCAATAGTGCTTCTGCATTTCGAGTGTAAGGAATTAAATTTCGCTTCCAAACTTCCTTCAGCGGCATGACTATATGGTGTCATAATCCATGGCTGCAAGGCATATCCAGAGTCACCTGCCAGAATATAAATTGGTTATAAATTCTACCATAAAAGTTCGTACAAAATACCCAGCAGCCAGCAGTTTGTGTCACCATCGTCCCTAAGATTTTGCATGCAAGGTTTTTCGTTGCTTAGTGACGAAACTAAAGCATGGTGCGCTGCTCCCTCGTGACTGGCATGGACAGTCAAAATTTCCAAGCGATGATTACATATCTTGCAATAGAAAAAACATGAAACACACATATAATACTTATGATAGCTTAGCAATACATACCATCATAACATTCAGGCTGTGAGTGCCCCGGGGATTATAAAAAAAGTTGTTCATTTTTCGACGGACGTACAATGTTTATGTGAGTACCGTCAATGCATCCAACAACACCAGGGAAGCCGAATTTTCAGAAAAAATATTTCTTCTGTTTCGGACGTGCTGCTTCATCCATTTCAAAAGCTAGATACTTTCCACACAAATGTGTCTCTAAGCACAACAAGACTTCAGCAAGGACTACTGATATTGTTGGTTGTGTCATAGCGATTACAAAATCTTGGTCAACAGATAGCTGGTATGATCGCTGTGCAACAAATCGTATTATTGCCGCCAATTTTAATATCGAGGACCATTCTAATAACAAGATTGCTTCCAAACAGGAGCTATTTCGTCCTAAATGCATTTAAAGGCGACTTTGGAGACGCGAAACATATAAATGAACCTACATATTTAGAATTGTTGGATTAAATGTACATATTACCAAGTTTATGAGTATGAACAAACCTTTTTCAGAAAGAGCGAAAGGATCGGACGAGTCTCTGATCGTTTTCCGTTGCGCTGCAAAATTGCACGTTTCATTTGTTTCGCAATCGTCATTTAAATCAAAAGAAAATGCCACAAAGTCCATTTCGTCAACATACAATTCAAATTTTTAACTTCAAATTTCATTCGTTATTTTGACAGTTATTTGGAAGCATATTGGAAATCTGGAACTAATTTTGCGCTATTGAGGTAAGTTGTCAGTAGTTTCGGATTTGATCATAATACGAAATTCCGATCATAGGCGACTCGGAAAAGTTTGCGAATTCCGAAATAAGAATTCGAATCATAATAGGGCCCCAGGTTGTTACTGATGGCACATAATACTCTGTGCACCATTAGTTTGGGGCCAAGCTTCACCGTCGCATTGGCCTCCAAATCGTGCTTCTGCAGCATCTCACTGCTGACCGACTTTCGCTGCTCAGCCCGAGTCGGCACCCTAACTAACACCGCCTCTTTAGTGGGGCGAACGCTAATCACTCGAGTGCCAGCTTTTGACAGCACATTTGCCTTCAGCGCTTGTAGGACCTCCTTCACCGCCTGGTTCTTCCTGTCACGGATAACTGTGGAGAAAGACGCCGCAGGTGTAGGGGCCTGCGCTGACAAAGCAACAGCAACAACAAAAGTAGGCGGCGAGGCGATCGTCCTCTGTCCAGCCACAATGCTTCTATAAGAAGCCGGGCTGGGCAGCTTGACAGCAGAGGGCTCTATGAGTCAACGCCTCGACTTTGCGCTCCAGCTTGCCAACTTTGACACACAGGCCAGCAACAAGCTCGCCCATGTCAACCAAGGATGGCACCGACTTCCGCCAATGTCGCGGCACTCGCACGATCATCAGTAATGGTCCTAACGACCCTACTGATAACGGCCTTCGTGCTCGCGTCAGGGCCAGCAGATACATCTTTTTTGCGCATTGGAATTGCCGCGTCCTTCTTCCTATTGGCCCTGGTAAGATCAGTGGTGTCGGTGTCCACAGCCGTGCAGCCGACCCACCTGAGCCACTAATTTGGCGGTGCCGCTTCCTCCTTTTAAAGGTTGCGACCGCAACATCCTCAGTCCCCATCTCGGCGAGGTCTTCCTTCTCCTTGGTGACAGCCTCCAACTGCTCCTTCAGGCCGCGAACATCCGAGGCTTCCGCTAGCCCACTGCATGATTCCGAATCAACGGCAGCCACAGCACTAGACTTAGCGGACTCCTCGAACCTCCGTAGACTCTTCATCAAGGCCTGTACAGCCTGGGCGTCACCCAAGTCTTCATCCAACGACTCTGGTTCAACAACCATAGCCGTAGCCGCAACCTGCTGGTGCGCTTTCAGCTTTGCTGTGCTTGAGGCGGCATCTACCTGAAATTCCTCCTGTCACTCCGAAAGAAATAACCCGTCCAACTTACAATTCGCAAGCGGAAGAGGAAAAGGGTAAACTGGACTTGATGCCCCACACCCGGGAAATCCCACCACCAGAGGGCGAAAAGGTGGTAGAAGGGGTGAAAGATTGAGGAAAAATAGACAAAATTATACAAAAAAATTAAAAAGAAGATAAAACAATTAAGAAAAACAAAAAAAAAAGAGAAAAGAAGCCCCAAAAGCAAACGCACAACCACAAAAACACAAACATATTAGCCCGACATCTATCGGCGAGATTCATGTAACAGCTGTGTGGGGCATCAAGTCCAGTTTTACCGAGGAAAAATATATTGGAAAATAAAACAACAAATGGTTTTCTAAGTCTGAATCTATGAATTATTCTAAGTGCCGAGGAAATCTCGGACTTAGAGAAATTATCCCACGGTTGGCAAAAATATTCGAAGTGCCAAAATAAATTTGGACTTAGATAAATTTCGTGAAACGCACAACATTTTTCCTAGCGCCAAAATAAATTTGGACTTAGAAATTCTGAGAAATTAAAAAATCGCAAAATATTCCAAGTGCCAAAATAAATTTAGACTTAGAATATTTTTGCAATAAAAATGTACAACTCGTAAACAAGCACCTTACGGTAACTTGTTTAATGTACCAGCGTGCTCGTAACTGGATGCAAACACCAGGTCGGTAGAAATAAACTAGTGACCATGTAGTGCAGCAGCCTAATGTGCCAGCGAGATACGAACTGCAATCTCGAAAATATACTATAATAATATCCAAATGAATGTGGAGTACAGCGGTTCGCCGAAGGTACTTGGCTATAAAACGCGTGCTATCTAGCCCAGGCACCAACCGCAAACTCGACACTTCGACCAAGTCGCTAATATTAGCGACTTGCGATTTGTTTTCCGCATAACAGCACGTGCTTTTCTGTAAAGTAATAAAATTACTTACTCAGCCCATAAGCATATCAGGATTTTAGAGATCCATCCCGCCAACTTAGAGAGTCTCTCTCTAAGCAGCACAAGATGGAAATAGAATCCCATCCACTCTGACATTGTGACCCCAAGATACGTGAATTCTTTCACGCATCTCAGTGTCGCTCGGTTCAGCCTAACAAGCGGGTTACGCACACTCAATCGTGGACCAGGGCTACGGAAGCGGCCTTTCAACATCATAGCCGCTGATTTTTCAACCGAGGCGGACACACCAACGCTTGCCTCCCATTCACCTACGACGCTCATCAGATCGGCGCACCTCTCCGCCAGCTGGATTCGAGAATTTCCCTCAACCAGCCAGAGGAGGTCGTCTGTCCAAACCTTGGTCCTGCTCTGGAGACTGACTAGCAAGCGGTCCATCACCAGATTCCAAATGAAGGGACCGGCGACAGACCCCTGCGGACAGCCTCTTTCGACGTCAATTCGTTCCACACCACCGACACCCTGAACGAAAGCCCTACGATTAGAGAAGTCGCTTGCCCAAAGCTCAATCTCACACCCATCCTCTTCTAAAGTCGCGAGGACTGCTGACCAGCTCAAGTGATCAAAAGCATCTCTAAAGTCAAAGAATACGGCCATGACATAGCGACAATCGGATTGTGCTACACTTTGCTTGACATACAGCCACGCGTCACTAGTGCAGCATCCAGGACGGAAGCCCGAGTCTCCGGATGATTACCCTCTCTAGCACTTTACTTAGTGCTGCAACAAGGGAAATCCCACGGTATGACCTGGGGTTGCTGAAGATTTTGTCGGATGCTTACAGGAGTATGACCACCCTGGCCTCCTTCACTGCAGCCGAGAAGACACCCTGGTGTATGCAGGCCCCGAGAAAACTCGCTAGGTATTCTAGAAAGGCCCCGAGAAAACTCGCTCCAGGTCGTAGTGAATGAGCCACCATCATTCATACTCGATAGTCCACGATGGGTTTCTACCCCACGGCACGCTCTGTAGGCCTGCCGCCAGTGATCCTGTCCACTGTCACTGACGAAGCGTCGCCAATCGTTCGTCTTAGTCTGACGTATCATGCCCTGGTATTCACTTCTTCTTTCAGCGTAAAGCAACCCGAGCCTGGTCAACTCGTCTCCCAGCAACCCGTGAACACGGGCACTAAAAATCTCGCCTTAGTGTCCTTAACTCTGTTATCGTGGTGGCCAGGGCTTCCATCTACCATCTGACCCGCCCTGTGGCGTCTACGGAACATTGCGTCGTTAGCCTTCCCCATTCATTCATACAAGGCACTCAGCTGGTTTTCCAGTTCGAGTTCGGCAAACTCCGACACAGACACACGGCTTCCATGTTCCTGCATCAGGGCCTCGTATGCTATCCAGTCGCCTGTTCTTGCGTGCCAGGCCCTATCTATGGCCGGGGCATCAGTGCTCACCCGTCGGTCCGATGTTACCCTCATCTCAGTGATCGGGCTATGATCACTAGTGCTCCAGTCAGGGACAATCCGCCAATCGTGCGCAAGGAAGCACTATTCGCAATGCTGACGTCTATATCGCTGACACCACATTGACCCTCGAAGGTATACCGCTCGCACGGCGAGTTCAGTGCATGCACACCATTCCGCAGCAGCCATTCAGACAACGCCTCACCGCATACTAAGGCACGGTGTACAGATCTCCTATTGGAGATCTTACTGTGCCATACCGCAGATGAGGCGTTTGCATCAATTCCTAGGATGAATGGTCTGCCGCGAATGTAGGGCAGCACTCCATCCAAGTAGTCCAAATATGATGTCAGCTCGTCAGCGAATTCGCAATACACTGTTACGCTTGGTGCCAGTCAATTCGACAATGATAATTTCTTAAAAAACAAACACCACAGTGAGCAGGGACAATTGTATCTATAACATTAAATACATAAATTACATAAAAAAAATACACAAGACCAAAGAATCTCACCGTGGCAGGATTCCATATATCTCGCTGCCTTTCTCCTTTCGTCGACAGCACACGCAACTCGCGATTGTGGCTCCAAAGTTCGGAAACCTCACTGCTCCCATCAATTTAAAACACCATTCACACATAATCCCGAAATTGCACATTGCAATCCGTCGCCGTGAATGCACCCAAATGGCTCTGATGACTCTCATGGCAATACGGATAGCTGCACTTTATGTCCTCTGGGACCACTTGACTTCATCAGATTGGAATAACCGGGGCATATTATAGCCCTCCATTTAACCAGCGGAAAGCCTAAGTGAAATAGGTCACTCGTAAGCTCGACACTTCACTCTACAAAGGAACTTACCACAGAGGATTTCCAGACTGACGATACTTTTTCTCGGAAAAGTTCAGCCACTATACGACGCCTTGTCGAACCCAGCACTTGCAAATTGCGCTCGCAGTCATCTCACGAATAGATCGTCACCTGGAGAAGGGCATGCAATGAAAGCCAAAACGCCGAAAATCCGTGGCAACATCTCGCCAAAAAGCCAATGGCAACATACATGTTTATGTCAATGACAGCTCGCGTCTGACAGATCGACCAGGCAATGGGTAGATCGGCTGCAAAGGGGTGCAGTGTGCAGATCGGCTGTAAATGGAACGCCAGCAAATCGAATTCATGCCATCGCGACGAAAGGTGAATGCCCGGCGTATACCCTCAACCTCAGAAGAGAGAGATATAAGGAAATGAAAATGGCAGTGAGAAGTGAAGCAATTTGCCTAGGCTGAACGTTAGTAGTAGTAAGCGAATTTGACATTCACTTACTGTGCCGAACAGAAAGATAGAGTGAGATAGATAGAGAAAAATAGTTGGCCATGTGCACGCGAATTTGACAATTACTAACTCAGCAACAACAAAAGCTAAGGTATCGGGGAAATCAAGGGGAATATCTGAGGTAGCAATTCTCTCGATTTGTTTTATTTATAGATTTTACCTTTGTAGTAAAATTGCTTCACTAAAGTTCGTATATGTATACGCTTGTTTCATTTCCTTAGATCTCTATGTTCTAAGCCCTCAACGCATGGAAAGAAATATTTGTGAGAGCCGCAACGGACCTAGATGGACCCCGTAGATCGACGGGATTAAATGAAGTTTCGAGGGGAGTGGTAGGGCGATGCCGCTTTCTTTTTGGATCAAGCAACGAGACGGTGAGGATCAAAGTGAGGGCGAATATTATCAGCGGAATTGTCTGTTTCCTTTTTCTTTTCTTTTTATCTGGTACCTGGTTCGAGGACGACGATCGCTTGCGGTGGTGGAGAGGCCGCAAAAAGGATCAACGGTTAACGAAGGATAACAAGGCGAGAACGAGAGCTTAAATTGTTGAATAGGCGGAAGAACAAGATTGCGCAGTAGAGAACTCGAACGATGTAGGCGGTTGAACAGACGGTGGACGAGCGGCGACTAACATAAACGAAATCGTGGGAATCCCCAACAATCGACCGACGGAGAAGACTATATTCACCACGGTTCCTGTCAAGGCTGGTTCAGGTATGTGCCACACGAGTCATTTAAAACAATCAATAAAATTCATAAGAAAGAGAGATAATTAGAATGAAGTAAAATTGAAAGATTCGAAAGTTTCGGCAGTTTAATCGCGGCGCCGTCGTATGTAGAGAGAAAAACTTTGTGTCGGTTAGTGTTCGATTGTTGTTTCAAATAAAATAATTGTTGTGCAATATTGTAACGCTGCGGTGTTTGAAAGTCGGGGCTTATCCCCTTTGGTATCTCTTAGCGGCACACCTAACTCTGTGCCGACTTCTCGTTTCGCAGCCACGAATAAGTTGGCAGTCTCGTTCGAAACGAGTGGCACCGAACCTACCCCCATCTCGGGTGGGCACAGCCAGCCGAGACTACCATCCTCGATCTCTAAGCGCGTTGACCAGATTGCGGTCTCGTTACCACAAGTGGGTCGGTAACAACACACTCAACAGGAAGAGCTACTTGAACGCTCCCTTCGTCCAAACGCATACCCCATGTTCGCTAACCAAATGCGCCACCCTCATACACTCAGCAGCGGCGTCGTTAACTACCACAGCTGCCATGGTGGTCCCATCATTTGCAAAAACCCGCATCTCAAGCGGGAGTCCCCGGACGCGATCGCCATGATGCCACGGCTCCTGCAGAAGAGCAAAGCAGCACTTCTCCACCATATGTTCCCGATTTCGCTCATAACTGCCGCGGTACACCCACAATTCAGTAGTATGATTTTGACTTCAGCCATCAGTGACGTGCAGGAGCCCTGGCCAATCTACCCGCATACTCGAGGCACTGCTCCGGAGGCAGCGGGTGATCCGAGGGACCTCCGCGGAACTCACAGTTCCTACAGTAAGGCTGATTACGGCAGCCTGGTGCTACGTGACCAGGCTGTGGGCACCTGGAATACGTCTGCTCAACAGCCCTACATTCAGGAACGACGTGATCGTACCCGAGGCATCAGCAGCACGTCCGGACGGGATCTCTGGGGGCGATTCTGTAGTAGAAGCACTTAACGAAGATCCTACCAGACCTCGTAAGTGCACTCGCCACAACATCGAGTGCCTCGATCACGACGTTGGAGACAGCTTCTGTGCCCGGTCTAATGGGTCTGGACACGATCCGAGTGCCTCTTGTGCACTGCTGCATGCTAATTACATCTTTCAAATTCTTCTCATGAATCTCTCTGAGGAGCTCCTCGTCCGGGATTTGGAAGTCAACATTGTAGACAGTTTGCTGCGGGCCCAGTTTAGCAGATGGGGCTGCCTCCAAATCACACCGATTAATTGCCGGGCAGTTGAGCGCCTTTTTCAGTTCTGCAGCAGAGGGCACCCTGATGACCGCGCCATCCTTCGTCCTGTGGACGGCAGCGACCCGTGTTACCAGGTCAGGAAGCACTTTGGCCTTGACCGTCTTCTAAACTTCTTCAATAGTTACGGTCGTGCCGCTTTTAAGCACAAGCGACCAAGTCTCCAGTGGGAGCTTCAATGGGGCTGCAGCTGCATGCTTCACTTTAGGCTGTTGGGACGCACCTAGAGAGGGAAAGTCGCTAGAAAAATGCGTAGTCAGTAGCCTAGTAGCTTGAATAGATGCAGGCTGTGGTCCTGCAGGTACCAGGTGTCGGTTACCCAGAGAGTTCATGCCACTTATGCGGCCCTCCAACCTGCCTATTTTCACACTGAGTTGAGAGACAAATTCAGTCAGATTGCCTAGAGTGACTGCAACATCAGCGACTCTCGCTCTCCGCTCATGCCATTCTAGGCAATCACCGAGAGAACTTCACCAACTTTTCTCTTAGCCTCTCTAATAGGGTCAGTCTGATCTTTGTGTTCCTTTCTATGGCCGACGTTGTTATCAGTGTCGGTGGCAGTCTCTAATATTGTAACGTCCGATCTACCTGAAACAAGGCTTTTCCTATTGGCCCTTCTTCTATTTTTAGATGCCGAGTATCATCTCCCTTGCAGACCCCGTAGGCTTCACCCCAGCGATCCGAAGCACTGCAGCTGACAAAGCGACTCCACTCTTCTACCTTAGAATTAGTGATAAGTCCGCGGTAGTCGTACGTGGCTCGCTGATAGATGAGCCTGAGTTTAGCCAACGAATCTCCACTGACACCCCCAGCACACTTCTCTAAGCTTAAGGGATAAAGCATGGGACCACCACCACCGTCTTCTAGTTCTCAATTGAGCCCTAGAAAACATAGCATCATTAGCCGCCACCATACAATCAACAATAAATGAACATTGTTTATCTACATCGTTCAGTACGAACTCCGGCAGATTCATACGCGGAGCATGCTCCTGTATCAGAGATTCGTACTAAGCCCCATCACCGGCTACAGCACGCCAAATATTAGCCTGGGGCAGGGCAGCAGGACTTGTAGCCTTGGACAGGGCAGCAGGACTTGTAGCCTGAGGCGGTATTACAGCCACCTCAATAAGGCTGTGGTCACTGGTGCCCCACCTTTCGACTATACGCCACGTATAGGACATACGCAGGGCAGCAGTATCAAACAGCCATTTGCCGAGTGGCGTCTGCGAGCAACTCAAACAGACCTGCTCCGTCATTCGGCAACGCGACCCCAAATGGTCGAACCCCAAACAACGGTAGCAAGCCTGCACAGGGTATCGCTCCGTAACACAGTACCGACGCTGCCTTCTTAGTGGTCTTCAATATCAAATTAGAGACCGCATTTACTCCGGCCACTATGGGCCGGCTTACGATGCGCACGCTCTTCGCAAAGCGTGCCTCGGACATCTTAACCTTGAAATTGTCATATCATTGCTGATGGCACATAACACACGATGAACCATAAGTTTGGGGCCAAGCTTGATGGTAGCGTTGGCCTCCAAACCGTGCGTTTGTAGCAATTTTTGTAGCAAGGAGGCTGGTCAGCCACTACGTGCCGAAAGGAAGCCGGGTTAGGCACCTTCCCAACAGCGGCAGGCATGACCGGGGTGCTGGTCCGACGGGACAGTACCTCAACCTTGCCCTCAAGCTTGCCTTTCGCAATGCACAATGCCACAACAATCTCGGTCGTGTCTCCGAGAATCTCCGCAGTCTCAGCTACTAATTCAGCAGTCGCATCGCCATCCGCCAAGGCCTTCAGGGCTCGGCCGATAGCAGCCTTCATGCTGGCAACGCGGCCAGCAGCGCCCTGTTTCTTCGACCTGACATAACCATCAGCCGCCACATCATTCCTATTAGTGGTGTCAGTATCCACCACTGTAACAGCGGATCCACCGGACCCGCTACTCCTATGGTAACGCTTCCTCTTCTTGGAAGCCGCGATCCCAACGTCTTCCGTCTCCATTTCGGAAGAAGTCCCCGGCACCACTACCGGTTTCCCCCTAGCGACTCCTACACTCCTCGGCGGCGGCATTAACGCCGGCGCTTCCGATGCCGATGTTTCAGACATTTCAGAATCCTTGATTGCCCGTGGCAACAGCACCTCCATCTTCTTCTTTGCAGTCTCGACCTTATCGACTGCTGCCTGCAACTTAGTTGTCAGCTCACCATTGGCCTCCTTCTCCCGAGGCTCCGAGGAGTCCGCCAGCCCGCTGCTTGGCCCCGAATTAACGGCCACCACCGCGCCAGACTTAGCAACCTCCTTGGACTTCCGCAGAACATTCCTTACTGCAGCGGCGTCCCCCAGATCTTCATCCGACGACAGCTCAGATTCTACCGTATCTACCGGTGCAGCCTTCTGCTGCACCAGCTTCTTTGCTCCCTTTGGAGGCAGCATATCTACCCGAAACTCCTTAAAATAAAAATTATGGAAAACTCACAATGCGTGTGTGAAAATATAAAAATGAAAAAAAGAAAAATACGAAAAGTTAAAGTATAACAAATGTTTTTTAAGTGCTAAATTATGTACCTGCAGCCTGGAGGACCGCTAAGGTTGTATTTATACCCAAGGCGTACCTGATATACTCACGCGTATCCGAAGGACTACAGGCCAATTAACCTGACTTCCTTCCTCCCCAAAGTTTTCGAAAGATTACTAGATCTACATATCGAACAAAGACTTGATACTCAAAGTCTATCGAGAGCCCAATCACGTACTTGGAAGGGAAATCAATTGAAACGGCTCTCCATAGGGTAGTCCTCAAAATAGAAAGGGCACTCCATCACAAAAAATACACTTTGGGAGCCTTTCTAGATATTGAGGGCGCCTTCAGTAATGTGCTCGCAACAGCTTTTATGGAGAGCCTCCACTCATACAACACCCACTCCACTATTTGTAGCTGGATAACCAGCATGCTTAAGCAAAGGCTCATATCGGCGGAGTGGGCGGGTGCGCACATCATTAGAAAGGTCCATAGAGGCCCACCGCAGGGAGGGGTTCTATCTCCTCTCTTGTGGAGCCCTGCTCTAACGCATTGAATCGAGCGGGGATATCGGGCGACTGTGGGAGATGGGCAATCAGCAAATGTGCGCAGCAGCTCTTAGCATCTACGCTGACGGCTCTAAAACAGCTGCAGGAGTGGGTGCTTTTTTTTCTATGATAATGCCAAAGCACAGGGGATTGCCCTTTGAAGCGAATGCTTAGCGATGGCGGTAGGGAGACACATATGGGAGAAGCCGATATCAATTATTCCATTATTCTTTTAAGTGCCACATTTATTTCTTATTTTCTAAAGCGCTAGTGTTATGCCTAGTCGCTACTAAAGCTTTAATGTGACACTTAATTAATGGAGCGCTGGTATTATGCCCAGTCACCGACTGTGAAGACAACACAAGACGAAAAAATATAGCCATGGGCAGGGCGGGATTCGAACCCGCGGCCAGTAGATCGCTGCTTCGGACTGATGCAGCTATGGAAGATAGATGCAGCTATGGAAGCAGCTTTCAGGCTTCCGAATCACTGTATTATTTTCCAGGCGGAGTTTTTTTTGCGATACGTAAAGCCGCAGATCTGGTATATGCCAAAGATACTACAACTGAGGAAATAAATAACTTAGCGGACAGTCAACGGGCGGTAAAAGCACTGATGTCTCACGCATACAGATCGAATTGTGGACTCGATTGCATTCGGGCCCTGCTGAACAGACTGGGTAGCAGCAGAAGAATCAGAATCTGCTGGGTTCCTGGTCACAAGGGCTTTGAAGTAAATGAGAGGACGGATGCGTTAGCCAAGTAAGGGGTTAGTCTTCCCTTGTCGGGATCGGTAGATATTCCAACTCCTATCCAAATTATTAAGCACTCAATCGACTCCAAAATGATGCAACGTGCGCCGTGCAGGTGGGGTGCAGCTCAGACCTGCAGGGTAACCAAAATCATGTCGGGGTCATATAATCTCGCATCGACTAAATACCTCCTCGAGTTAACGCAGACTGACTACAAACAACTGTTTGGCATTATTACTGGCCATTGTCGTGTTGTCATGTTTGTGCTATGAAAATGGGACTCTTAACCAGCGACTCCTGTAGGATGTGTCAAGAGCCGGGGGTCTCAGAAACAATCCAACATCTCCTGTGTCACTTCCCGGTACTTTAGAAAACCAGACTGCGCTACTTCGGTGAACCCTGGTTGGTGGATCTCGCGCAGGCGGCGGAGCAAAAGCTGAAGGACATCCTTCAGTTCGTGAAAAAGTCCGGGGCCTTTGATGGCCGCTTGGACTGAACTTTCTTTCTCGTGACAAAAAAAGTCTTTATTAGGTACAAGTTGATACTCTTGCTTCTTTGCCACTGACACTTTGACCTGCTACTTTTTGTCACTGACACTTTTGGGCATTGATACCTTTTATGATTGATACTTTTTATGACGGAAACCAATGACCAGATCACACAGCGCGTTCGAAGTTCGTTGGTACCCGCACCCGGATGCGCCCTCGAATCGATCCATCCATTTAAGAATTGTATGCCTGTCCTCTGTGTACGAGTATTGCGCCGAAATATGGACTCTGACAAGAATTTTTTGATGAAAAAGGTTTAGAAGAATAAAAAAAGATTGTTGATTTTATAGAAGAAAAAAAGTTCTCAGTAGTAAAACGATCGACCGGCGAGAGCTAAGAAGCCACAGTGGGTGCCATAAAATTTATCTAAATTAAAGCATTTCAAAACGAAACTCTCGTTATATTTTTGCCATAAATCAGTTTATTTAATAAAGTTTTTCGCCAAATATCACAATTTAATGGCTAAGAGCACCCGACGAGCGTATAAAGTAGTGAGACATTTAGCCAGGCACTAGCTTATGTGGTCATACTGATGAAAGCATCACAAGCAGCTGATACTAGTTGAGGGGAGAGATAGGTGCCCAATTTCACGCAGTTATTAAACAAAAATTCCCATATTAATCAACTTATGCAAAGACAGAACCTCGCCGTACCCGCCTACATTAGACGAAGTCCGACAGGCCAGACACCACTTGAAATCTAACCTTATAGCATCAATTCAAGGAAAAATAGAATTGGGTTCACGACTGTTCAGCGCAGCCGTGCACAGAACTTTAAAATAGAAGGGGCAAACACTCGAATTCGACACTCACTTTCTTTAATGCTCAATGAAGTACTGTTAATTCACAGGAAATGTATATTACGAGCTAAAGTGCAACTACTAGAATACGCAATAAACCCGCCTTTTTTCCGCACACTACTGTTGTGTAGGGACCATAAAATTTAGAAAAATATGACAAATTTCGAAAAGACTTATGCTGATGGATATAAAGGCAATTGTAACGTCGGCAAAAGCCACATTTTGATCCTTGACAGAACACTTTTAAGGCTGTAGGTGGGCACATTTTAGACCAGAAAAGGGCCATTTAGATGCTGGGAAAGAGCGCTTTTTACGCCGGTAGGGTGATCTTTTAAGCCGGGCGAGGGATCTTTTAAGCCGGGAGAGAACAATTTTAAGGCCAGCAAAAAGCTCTTTTTAAGCCGGGATAGTATATCTTTAAAGTCTGGAGAAGACACTTTCTAAGCCACAAAAGATCGTTTTATATTAGAGAAAACTTTTGAAAATACAGTCAGCAAAAGAGTTCTTTTTTTGGACCAGGAGATGGCACTTTCAAGACATTGAAAGAGCTTGAAAAGGGCACTTTTAAATCAAGGAATTTTTAGGAATATTGCTGTGGTGAATAAATCAAAAACATTAGTTCCAATCGGAGTAGCCATTTAAATCGTATTTTTTTCGGTTTGTCTCAGAAAAGGCAAATTATTCCTTGCACTAAATTTTGAAAATCGTGGTGAGAATCGAAAGGTTAATGAAAGTTTCGGCCGAAAAGATGATTTGACAATAGCTAAACCAATCTTTTATTTTTTCAAAGTAATTTTCCCCCGATACCATGCTCCATGCGACTTTTATGTATTGAAATTCACCTACCTCCTAAACTACTGGCCATCCCATTCTAAAACTTTTATGATAAAATAAGTACACTTTAAGCTTTGTTTTGTTATAAAAATAAACAAAATTAACCTGGTCCAAATTATTCAAATTACGAGTTAAAGTGTCTATTTCCGGTTCCACACGGGAAACAAAATTTGTTTTTCAAATCTAATTTCAAAATTAAAAAGAACAGCTAATTTTCTATACCAATCATTATGTTTAATGTTTTTTAGATTTTGTTCTGAATCTCAGAATCCGCTTTCAAAAAAACCTTTTATCAATTTTGTCAATTATTCAGAATTCCATAATTCGGCAACTAAACCTTATAGAAACAAAAACTTGTGCATCCACATTCATATCTTCTAGAAGTACCATTATGCACAATATGAACGAAATCCAGAACCTCGATTTTTTTTCGTTGTCCGCTTCACGTGAAATGCCCCATATGATAGAATTGATCGATACTACAGTTCGGAATCACAGCGATATTAGGAATATTCGTGAAAAAGATCAGAAGAAAATTTTCAGAACAGACAGGACCTAAATGAAATAGCAGCACAAAACAGGCTCGAGATGATATTGATCCTCAGTCACGAGCAACACGAATGAAACAAAGAATCTTATGCCAAGGTCAAAATAGGTGCTAAAATGCCCTACATTGATCTCACCCCGTCCTTGGGAAAGTTTCAGGCTGATATGAACAGGGAAACTAAAACAGGGACTAAGAAAAATATCGATGGCCTGATCGTCCCCGATAGTGCAGAAAACGTGTAGTTCTACGGCAACGAGCCTTTGGTTCTTATAGAGACTGCGGATTGCAAAAAGCTAGCACAAAGTTACTTCAATGAAAATAAATGAAAGTAAAATCCCGAAAAAAATCTGCTTGAAATCTTCGGGTACTGTTCTGCCGGAGGCAAATTTCCCGAAAACCAGAAAAGTAAAAGAACAATTATCGGTCGTGAAAAAAAGTGTTGTGTCTGTTTCAATGTCTGTTTCAATCATTTTCACACAGATAACGTCAAAATCAATCAGCTTTGTGACCACTTGACCAGTGGCGTGCACAGACGAAAGCAAAAAGCGGCAACTACCCCTTCTATTGCTAAGCCACTCTTGGCAGTTTATTGTTGCACTCAACCCCGTACTATTTACACTTTTCCTATGCCTTAACAGCAATGCACTGAAAATCAAGAAAAATGTATGCCGAACTTGGTTGTCTGCCCCTGTCGACTTCAAAATCCTGTTCACGCTTATGTAGTTGACATATCAACAAGGAAACGATCACATCAAGAAAAAGCACACTATACAGGAAAAAGTAATGGAACGCTTCAGTTCAGTTTGAGTAGAAGAAAAAAAAAACCGATATTGTCCGCGCTACAGCCTATTTGTAGTCTTAGGGGAATAGTTGAAGTAGTAGAGACTCAATTTTCATTTTTGTGATTGTAAAATGTTTAGTTTTACACTGATTTTGCGACCCCTGATATGATTCAGGTGTTTCAAAGTAGAACAGTCTACCGTCCGTACTAAGACTCAGATCTCTAACCATGCGACTACACGACCTTCTAGTAACTCGCGAATTCCCATACTGTCCCCTGCGAAACTGTAGACGAAAGTAGAAAGTAGACCCCTATAGAACATAGATCCTCCTATAGTAGACTCCTATAGATATATCAATTTTCGTCCAATTAAAAATTAAATTCATTTTCAAAAATTCTGATGATTATTTTGAAAGCCTCCATAGACGTTTCTGAAATGTAAACGATCTATATTCCTATTATATTGTCACTATCTTATCGCCAATATCCGACACTATAAAACGCTACCACTAAAAAAATTAAAAATCGCTATCGAAGAATATTGATGACGTGTTTTTACTAATGTTGAACAAGGACTTAAAAATTATTAACTTTTTTTATTTTATTATTATAATTATAAACACTATTCTACATTAACACCAATGTATCCTGAAAATTTCAATTTGGCGCGTTCCTGAGATTTGTTCACTGAAATTTTTTGATGACGATGATATAAATATATGTATATATATATATATATATATATATATATATATATATATATATATATATATATATATACATATATATATATATATATATATATATATATATATATATATATATATATATATATATATATATACATATTTATATCCATATATATATATATATATATATATATATATTTATATATATATATATATATATATATATATATATATATATATATATATATATATATATATAAATACATATATATATATATATTTATATATATATATATATAAATATATATATATATAAATATATATATATATATATATATATATATATATATATATATATATATATATATATATATATATATATATATATATGTATATATATATATATATATATATATATTAGGGCGGGCCAAATTTTGTGTCGATTAGATGATGATGATTATAAGATGATTATATGGACAATTCTAAGCAACTTTGCCGAAGGAACCATAGGTCTATCTCGATTTTCGAGTCTCCCACTTTTCAAAAAAAGATTTTTTCCCTATAACATCATTTTGATTCAAAATTCGTTTTTTTACTCATCGTTATATTATCTTTTTATGTGTATATGGGGGGTTTTTGGGGTCGAGAAATTCATTTCTGATCTTTATTTTTACCTATAACTACCGCCAGAGGGCGTTTCATGCATATTTTAACTATTTTTCGTCTATTTTCCGAGAAAAATTACAAGTTTTTCGGTAAAATTGATCTTTATTTTATTTTTTTCAACAAAAATTCAACTTAAAAAATAAGAACATGTGTAAAAAATAAAAAAAAAATGAATTTAGTGGAAGAAAAGCGAAATAACTTATTTTTGAAAGTCTTTTTTGCTTTCAAGTCGGGGGTATTTTGCACGGCTTTCTGATGTAACTGCCATAACACTGTGTCGACTCTTTTCTAAAACACGTTTAGAAACGCTAGCCAGCAATTGAACATGTCTTTCCGTTGCTTGTATGTGTACCGGAATTCTTGGATCAGGCAATGGTGGATCATCGCATTCTAAATATTGTTCCAAATGATCATACGGAATGCTATACGTAAACGGTGGTTCGAATAAGACATCATCTCTATTTAAATCAATCATATTCGTATAATCTGTACAATTGAAGTTTATCAAAGGTTTTTGATAAACTCTAAGATGTGCCGGGTCGTACAGATTTCTTCGGTAGTGCAAAATTTTCTTGATTGCGATTTTTCGTGTCTCTTTTTTATCATCAAATAACATCGCTAACAAAATATTTTCGGAATGTGCGTAATATGAATTGTTTTTAATGACATTATTCACAACTCCGCGTAGATTTGTATCCAAATATTGTGTCCAACGAATGAATTTGTAAAATAATACACTACCGAAGACCACCGAATTATAGTACTTGATGTTGAAGTACATCGGCACATACACTTTCATTATGTATGTTGCCAAAATTTTCAAATTCCTTGATAGATTTTCAGTTGACACATACAACCGCAACAATCTATTCGCCTTGGTGAGCCAACGTGAATGTGCTATTGGTCCTGGTTTATTGTGAGATAAATCCGCAGGAACAACACCATTCGAAATTGCATTGGCCATTTTGTACAAGTACTTTGAATCGGTGGATAATTCAAATGGATCTAAATCAGGTGGCATGTTCTCTAGCACGATTATCTCGAATTCATCTACAAGCTGAAAAAAAAGAAATGAGATGAATTAAATTTTACCATTTAATAATGGAAAAAATCGATGAGAAAAATGACAAATGATACATACCGGAAGATTTTCACAAGTTTCAATTTGTTTGCCCAACGTTCCAGTTGTTGTTCGTGGTCCAGTGGTCGATGATCTTTCCAAAGTGTCAAACAAATGACGAAATGGCAGCTCGTTAAAGTGCAGCATGCACACAAACCAATGCAGCGGTCTATTCAAATGCAATTCAAATCGACGCAAAATCCCATTTCTTACGCCAGTATTTGTTGGCTCACCATCACAGCATATGCCGATTAATGCATCGAGAGCAATTTCTTTTTCGACGAAGAATGCATTAAATGTCATCAATTTGTGTTCAGCATCTTCATTTTCGACTTTTGTGTAGCCTATCAATTGAGAATTTGGTTCCTTCAAAACAACTAGATGTGGTTCTTTCACCATCCTTGCATGCAACTTCTCATCGATTTTTTCCATTGTTAAAGCATCATTTTTTCGGCCGTCGAATGAAAATGCTATCAAATTGGATGCATCATACTGCTTACGAAGCAGTTCTTCTCTGCATTTGGCCTTTTCTCGACGCACTTTATTTTTATCCATGATGATAGGATTGCCATGTGCATCTTTTACGTCAATGTCTTGCATAAGAGATGTTGCGAGTGCTGCTGCTATTCTATCAGACACACCAAATCGATCACACATCGCAGCGAAGTTCGAAGCATCGTATCTGGGAGTATACGGTCCTCGTATCATTGGCGGAATATCTTGTGGATTTGAACTTGGCTGATCTATATCAGTACTTGGTTCATATGCTGAATGGCTCTGTTCAACGCTTGTTGGTATTATTGTTGACGTTGGTGCTGGCTCTTCAACTTCTAGCACGAATTCCGGTATCGTCAATCTTCTGTCATTATTTTGATCTCGCATGAACTCTTTCAAATGATCTGGAATCAATCCACATGAGCATAATTCTGCTTTCAAGTCACATTGACATTTGCCGATGTAAAATAATTCTTTTGTAGATTGCTCGAACGTTCTGAATGAGGCGATATTTGAATGTTTAGTTTCGA
>CAXBUK010000002.1:0-100000 GCA_963978885.1 Nemotelus pantherinus
AAGCAGTTCACGCATTGCAAAGCACATTGAAAGCAGTGCAGTGTTCTGACAATGAAAGTCAAATTAATTTGTGGAGGTTTGATATTTAGATTTTCTGCACCTCCATTTACAATTTAATGCCGGGAACGGAGTTTCCCTTTCAATTTAAATGGTTTTTGCCCGGTCAGCTACTCTCAAACGAATGTCAGCTGATGCAGTCTGCAGCGTTTTTAGAAATTGGCCTAAACCATGCAGTGCAGTCCGCTGCACTGCACTGCACTACAGTTAATGTGATTTGCCACATGCAATTACATGAGTTCTAAATTTCAGTGCACTACACTGCACTGCAAGCCGATGTAATTCAGGCTTAAGAGTAGTTCACGCGGGAGGACACTAGCAATAAAACTAAATTCTTCTAGTCTTCTTCTTAGAAATAGAGAATGGACGCCGTAAAAGTTCACGTTGAAAATGTTAATGTACTATCCAACAATATTTGAAATTTGGTATTTGAGAACAATATGAGCATTAAAAGTGTTCCCCATGAAAAGGGAGTACTTTGCAAGTGAAGGGAGTACAGTAGTACGGTAACTAAAAACGGAGTACAAATACTCCGATCGGAGTACAACGACAGCACTGGACAGAATGTTCCTGATGCTTTACGACTGTTCCTGCCAAGAAGGCTTAACCAGTCGACCCACTGAAGGTCAGGGTTGAATACGTCAACCGGCGGCGACCGAGCAATAAGGGCAAGCCCGTATTACTCAGTCTACCAGTTCGTGCTGGGGAGCAGGCCCAGACACCATACTGGCAAATGCGAGGCCTATTTGATCCTCTTCCACACTTCAGGGTGTGGCACCCGGCCTGAAACGCGGCTCCACGTCGCTTCTGGAGGATTATGCTCCAGAGGCTAACCAAGCGCCAAGGACACTGCTGCCTAGATGGAATACAGCAGCCCCTTGTTTAGGCTCTCAACCACAACCACCGCATGCTCCCACTAGGGGGCCAACCTCGTCGGTAGGGCTGGACATAAGTCCAGGGGCTCCCTACCTCCCGCGGCCTCTTATATTTTACAACCCCGGTAGGTTGGAGATACCCTCGTGACAACCTGCAGACACGAGGATACCTCAGCACAGCCAGTGAAGCCAGCAGGCGAACCAAAAGGATCTTTCAACTGTGGCGTGAAGCCGAAAAAACAGAGATCACGAACAGCTGAAGGCTGTCAAAAATAAAGACAACTGAAAATAGAAAACCTGAAATAAGAATACCTGAAATAAATAAATACCAACACCAGAGAATAAATAATATATAAACAGCTTACATGAAAAACAAGTACTTACCATCACCACATGAATCCTGCAACTACAAAGCCCTACACAAAGAATGGAAACTGCTGCTGGGAGAAAACCCTGCAGCACGCGAAAACTGCGCAATTAGCGCGACTTATATTCGCGAATCCGGCGAATATGAAAAAAAACAGTAATTGTTCTATTCAATAGCTTTATTAACACGAGACTGATCATTGACATACAATATGTTACATTTATAATGTTTCGATTTGCTGCGTAAGAACATGTGCCGGAAATTACAATTTTGGAATTTAGAAAAGTGCAGACTGAAATTTAATGCAATATCGATTTGGACTGGAATTTAATGTAGTGTCGAATTAATTCTGAGGCGGCGTTCAACGTGACTAGCTTAGGCACGTGTTGGTGTGTTGTACAGGTATTGTAGGTATCGTAGGTATCGTAACTCCTCCCCCCTTAGAAAAAAGCGATGGTGACAGGAACTGGATATTAGCTGGTCCTGGCGAAGGAGCGATTTCCGGGATAATGGCGATATTCCTTCTGTGATTGAATTTGAAGTAGATTCCGAGAATGATAATTGCTGTTCCAAGTAAAATAGGTGATCCGAAGACGAAGAATTGTTGATTGTGAGAGCTGGTTTGAAGGATTTCGATAGCTTCCTTGTTTTGTAGGTTGAAGTATTCGAGTTTCTGGAATGTGATTTTTCTTTTCGTTATTGTATAATTTATTTTATTGAAAAAGACGGGAAAAATGTGGATCTCATCCCAATGTGTTTGAGGTTGTCCATCATATGTAATGTTGTTGATTTGGACGTTGCAATTTTCAAAGCGGACTAGTACGGTTCCGTTGACTGTTTGAGGGTTGGTGTTGCATGTGGAGTTTATGTTGGTTTCGGGGATGTTGACTAAAAGGATAGTGTTTGGCTCCGGCTGTGAGATTTCCGGGTGTTCCTCGTCGATAGTTAACTCGCAGTGCGCTGGAACATTGTTAATTAAGTTCCGGATACAGTTGAGGTTTCGTAGATTTCCATGGTGCGTCGGTGTCGTGCAGTAAAATGTTTGTTCGATTTTTTGGCATTTTTCGTCGAATTGTTGAATATCGTTAGGATTAAGGATAACATAGGGTTTTGTCGTAATTTTCTTAGTTTTTTGGATGGGTATAGGTATAACATGGAAAAGGGTATAGGTATCGTTTGAAAAATTTGGAATTTGAACATTGAATATTATATTAGTATCATTATAATAGGCTTGTAATTTTAACAATTCGTAAATATTTTCTTCTGCTCTTAGTTTAACTCCCTTGGCACTAAAAAGATCATATATTTGTTCCAGCTCTTTACTGCTTAAGATTTGTTTTGATATAATATTTAATTTCGCAAATATAACGGATTCTGCAATATTTGATAAATGATTGTTCAAAATGTCTATGTTGTAGCTAATTTGATTAAGTAATTGAAAGTGTTGGAACAAGTGGTTTTCTCTTTTAATCTGGTTTTGGTTGTTTTCTAAAAAGTTTTTTATTATTATTTGCTGTGAGTTAATATAGTTTGTGATATTTTCGAATCTCTGGATCATTTTATGATTTAGTGAAATTTGAGAGTTAATGCTATCTTTCAATATCGATTGGTCTGACATTATCGTTTCGATATCTTTGTTTATACGTAGGGCGTCGTTCGCGTCCATATTACCTGTTATTCCTTTTATTATGCTTCCCAGCCCGTTAATTAATCCTCTTTTGTTCCTTTTATTTGGGAGAAGAGTGTGTAGTTTCTGTTGGACCTCGTTAAATTTAAATGTTACTGTTCGTACTGTATTGTCGAGTCCTTCTATGTTGGTGAAGTTGATTAGTGAGTCGTGTATGTTGTCTAAACTTTTCTTGTATGTGTCGAGTTTAATAATGTGTAATAGGCTACTATATGATAGTACTGTTCTGGCAGTCCCTAGTTTGATGGGCAGAAGTCCTTTGTTGTTTCGTAAGTCATGTATTTCCATTTTCTGTCCGGTTATCTCTGGTGACCTGGAATTTTCGTTTTCTTTTAATTCTTGCTTTGTGGAGTTTTTGATTTTTTGTTGTGATCAAAGTTACTCTATTGTTAGTCCTAACTTTGTGTCTACTGAATCTAGGGGTTATTTTGTTTCTACGGCATTCTTTTCTCAATACTACTTCGTTTTCTTCTAATTCTGGAGGATCTTCGCGGTTTTGATTAAGTTTCTCAAGATTTTTATTTATTAGGTTTTCTATTTTGTCTTTAATAATGGGGTAAATTTGAGACCTAAATTCATTTAGTCTTTGGAGATATTCATGTTCGTTGCTAAAGTTTACGTCTTTGTTGAATATGTGCGTTCGTCCCGTGAATAGTTCGTGTGGGGTTAGTTTTGTTGTCGAATGTATGGCATTATTGTATGTAATTAATACTTCGTTCAGTATTTCGTTGTGATCTGTATCTAGGTTCTTTTTCTTGCGTTCGTCTAAAATAATTCTGTACGTTTCTGTTAGTGTTGAGTGTAGTCTTTCGACATAGGCGTTACTGCTGGTTTGTTGATAGGATGTGAGATGCAATTCAATATTGTATTGTTGGGAAAAGTCTTGGAATATACTGGAGGTCATTTCGGTACCTTGGTCAGCTGTTACTTTCTTTGGGATACCATGTGTGGAGATGTAATGTCTAAGGGATTTAATTATATTTAGGCTGTTTTTTGCCTCGAGAGTGTAGGCGGCTGCGAATTTTGAAAATCTGTCTAATATAGTAAGAATTGGTTTGCCATTTATTGTGTAAATGTCTATATCAATGCTCTCGAGGGGTTTTGATGGGCTTTCGCTCTGTTGGTATTTGATTTTTGGTGGGTGCCTATCGTACTTCAATGTCTGACAAGTGCGGCAATTGTTAATAATTTTAGTTATTTTATTTTTTAGAAATGGAAAGTAGTAATCTCTCTTCAGATGCAATATTGTTTCGCTTATTCCCCGATGATTGCTTTTAGTGTGGTATTCGTTAATAAGTTTGTCCTGCTCATCTTCTTCGATTACATCGGTTAACATCTCTGTACATCTTATTATTTTGAAAATTTTGGAGTTTGAAAAGTATTTAGAATATACACCCTGCACTAGTTTAAATGTATCGTCGTCAGTCAAAATGGCGGATAGTTTGTTAGGGGCGAGATACTCTTTAAAGATTTTGATTATGTTTTCTTCTGTGAAATTGGGAAGGCGAAAGGTTCGGCGTTGCTTGTTTCGAAATATGACCTGCAGCGAAATTGGGGGTCTTTTATCCGTTTTTTCAAGAACTAACTGCAGATTAAACTCGTTTATTGGTCTTTCAGAAATGGGAATTCCGTCATTTAGGTTCTCGTTTGCAGAATGAATTGTGTTGCACGAGTCGGTAATATTTATTTCAACTTTATTAGGAATTGGCATTTCTTCCAGTTTAATTCTGCTAAGGGCGTCCGCATTTGCATTCAATGCACCTTTTTTGTACACAAGTTTGTAATCGAATTCCTCTAGTTTGAGCCGCCATCTGACCAGTTTAGAATTTGGATCTTTGAGGCTCATTAACCATGTTAGTGGTTTGTGGTCGGTAACTATTTGAAACTTCCTCCCGAATAGATAAGGCCTGAAATATTTTGTAGCCCACACAATGGCTAACAGCTCCTTTTCTATTGTCGAGTAATTTATTTCAGTATCGGTTAGCGTACGACTAGCGTAACAAATTGGCTTGTCTTGGCCGATTGGTCCCTGTGACAAAACAGCGCCCAAAGCAAAGTTACTCGCATCGGTAGTTAAAATAAAAGGTTTTTCAAAATCCGGATACTGAAGTATCGGATCATTCATTAGTAGTTCTTTACATGTATTGAATGCTGCTATAAAGTGTTTATTGACATCTACTTTTCTCCCTTTTTTAAGACATTGCGTTAGTGGTTTTGTAATTTTCGCAAAGTCTTTGATAAATTTTCGATAGTATCCCAGGAGTCCGAGGAACCCTTTAATTTCCTTTTGTGTTGTTGGGATTGGAAATTCTCTTATAGCTTTTATTTTATCTGGGTTTGGTTTGACTCCTTCGGTCGTAACTAGATGCCCGAGAAATGCAATTTCTTTATGTAAAAATTCAGATTTGTCGAGCTGAATTTTAAGGTTAGCTTCGCGAAGTTTATGAAAGACTTTCCTCAAGTTTTCTCCGTGTTCCTGGAGTGAGGTGGAGTAAACGATAATATCGTCCAAATAAACCAGACAGATCTTGCCTTGCAGATCCTGAAGAATGTTATCCATTACCCTTTGAAATGTTGAGGGGGCATTTTTCAGCCCGAATGGCATTCGTATGTATTCGTAGTGGCCACCTTCTACGGTAAAGGCCGTCTTCTCAATATCTCGAGGATCCATCTCTATTTGATGAAACCCGCTGGCAAGGTCTAAGGTTGTGAAGTATAAGCTCTTGCCTAATTTATCGAGAATTTCTGAGATGTTAGGGAGTGGGTAACGATCACTGATAGTTTTCTCATTCAGTTTACGGTAGTCGATTACAAGCCTCCATTTTTGTTTCCCACTGGCGTCTAGTTTTTTGGGGACGATCCAGACTGGCGAACTCCATGGAGAATAGCTTGGACGAATTATGCCTTGTGATAACATATCACCTATTTGTCTCTTAACCTCGTCTTTATGGATATACGGGTATCTGTAAGACTTGGTGTATATAGGTGTGTCATCCGTTGTTAAGATACGATGCTTTACTTTATTTGCAAACGTCAATTTTTGATTTTCTCGCAAAAATATATCATCGTACTCTCTACATATTTTCGATATGAGATGTTTTTCTTCCTTGTTTAGGTGAGAGGTACGAAGTAATTGTGTTATATCTTTGGAAGGATCGTTCATCATAGGGACGTCAATGTTGAAGTTATTAACCTCTACATAATTCTTTGTGGAAAAGGGTTCGACTTTCAGGGGTTGCTCCAAGAATAGATCCTGATCATTCGTAGAAAAGTTGATTACCTCTAGGTGACTGTACCAGTTCTTTGCGGAATAAATTCCTTCGGGAATATATAAGCCTGGCTTGATTACTGTAGGTCTTATGTATATGTCACCGTGTTCGGCATCGACTGGTAATTTCACTACTGCTTTAGAGTTAGATTCAATTTTATATGTCCTAGACATGAAATTTGGCTTATACTGGAGGGGTAAGGTAGAATTTTTTGTGACCAGTACCTTCTTAGCAATGTCAACTGAGGCACCCAGGGTAGAAAGTGCATCGAGTCCTAAGAGTCCATCAAAATATCTATGGAATTTGAATATGAGAAATCGAATTTCGCCCGACTGATTGAATTCCTTGAAAATTGGAAGAGTAACTTCCTTTTCTAGTTTGTGTTGGTTTAAAATAGTGGTGATTATTATTGGGCTAGTATCAACGGGATCGTCGGGATGGACGAATTCAGGGTTGATAAAGGAAGCTGATGCTCCTGTGTCGATCAGGAATTTTAGTGGGCGACCAAAAGGCGAAGCAATATTGACATAAGGGAGATTTGTTCCATGCTTATTCACATCTATATACCCGATGGGTTCTTCGAGGCGCTCAAAAGAAAATTTTCATCATCTACCTCAATATTCGTATTTTGATTGTTATAAAATTCGTCAAGTTGCTGGAAGTTTTGTTCGTTATGGTGTGGCTGATTTTGTGTGTTTCCTGGTTGTGCGCTGTTATAGACCGTGTCACTTTCCTGATGGTAAGAATTAATGGGATGTTCAAGATGCATGGACATTAGACGGGGTTCCAAATATTGGTTAGTTTGTAGGGGATGAAAATGCGTTTCTTCATACTGATCAGGATATGTAGAAGATACATTAAAGAGTTCTTTACTAGTAAACCTAGGTGGACCTGTTGATCGAAAGAAGTTGTTCTGTGGTGAAGTATTTTGTTGTTGTGTTTGCTGACCATAGTTTCGGAACTTGGAATGCCCGTTCGAACCTATATCCATTGGTTCCACTTTCGATGGGTTTGAGTTACTTGGTCTATTGGAAAATTGGTTAGGGTTTTGAGAGAAAATATTTTGTCTTTGTGGAAGCGGGTTAAATTGGTTCTGTTGGAATGGATTCCGTATAATTTGGTTCATTCTGTATTGTCCGGGGTAACTGTTCGTGATCTGATTTGGTCTAGAAATTGGAAAGGGGTTGAACGGTTGTTGGGGAAAAATTCTGTTGAAATTGAGATGTTGTGGGGTGGTCTGGAAAACTGGGTACTGCCCGAATATAGGCTGACTTGTGTGACTGGTTTGATTTGGTTTACTAACTACCGCAGGTTTAGTTGTATGAGATTCAGATTTCAAGTAGAATATATTTTGCTCTTTGATACAATGAGCGAACGCTTGGGCTAATGATTCTGGACCCATGGCTCTTATAGTTGAGCCCAAAGGTTCCTTAAGACCTGACAAGAAGGCACTCAAACACATTTCGGTGTATAGTTGACGTTTAGCGGCTATCACTTTCTCATCTTTCTCGTGAATCTGTACATGATTTGTGATAGTTGCCAAAATTTCTATTATTTCGCTGTAAAACCGTTCCACTGTTTTTTCTTTTTGTTTTAGACCGTGTAGGTCACGAATGAGTGAAGTTTCATTACGCTTGTCTGCGTAATGTAAAATAAGGTTTTCTTTTATCTGTTCCCAGTCTAAGGGAGTACCGTATACATTTAAAACCTCATTTGCCGGTCCAACGATCTTGTTTCTTATTGCTCGAAGCAGAATACTTCCATAGGAAGTACCTTGGGTGCATTGAATGAGCAATAAAATTTCTTCAACGTTTCTAATGAATTCGAACAATAATCGTGGATTACCTTCAAATCTGGGCAAATCTTTGATCGCGTCCGGTACTCGTAAGGAGTTGAAGATGTCATTTACAGTGACTTGGACGAGGCCGCTTTCTGTGGTTGAACTCTCGGTCATTTTTAATTTTAAATTTTCCGAATTCAAAGAATCTCCAAAGCTCGAAAATACCGATATAGAATTATTTCGATTATTAACACTTAAATTTTCCAAATCACAACCACTTGCACCAGCACTATCACTTTCACAAATTTCTTCAATTGATTCGGGAAGGAAAAAATTTTTTACGCTTTTATACGGTTGTAATCTATATTTTCTTACTCTAATTAATGGCATCTAAATCTAATTGAATGTTAGTAGTTTACATGAATATTGAGGATTATAGGAAAGAGAAGGATTTGATAAAAGGAAGATATTCAAACAATGTGTACTCACAGATATGCCAATAAAGTTAATAATATGATTTTCATTATCTTTTGCGTAGATTCTTTCCAATTGACTTCTGGATGCAAGTATATTCACTACACTGTTCTCGTTTTCGCACTTGCGCTATTCAAAGTTTTTCGAACACCGGCGAAAAAATTTAACAATCAATATTCCTTTGATTTTACTTTTTACCGATATACCGTCGGCAATACTTCCCGGTTATAGATATTTTCAAAAGACAACTGGACAAGAGACGGAAAAGAAATCCGCACGACTGCGCCACTTATATTCGCGAATCCGGCGAATATGAAAAAAAACAGTAATTGTTCTATTCAATAGCTTTATTAACACGAGACTGATCATTGACATACAATATGTTACATTTATAATGTTTCGATTTGCTGCGTAAGAACATGTGCCGGAAATTACAATTTTGGAATTTAGAAAAGTGCAGACTGAAATTTAATGCAATATCGATTTGGACTGGAATTTAATGTAGTGTCGAATTAATTCTGAGGCGGCGTTCAACGTGACTAGCTTAGGCACGTGTTGGTGTGTTGTACAGGTATTGTAGGTATCGTAGGTATCGTAACTCGCGCAGAAGCAGCCCCTACAGTCGTCCGCCTCCGACGCATATCGAAGACGGCCCACGCGAAACGATTCAATGAATCGAAACTATCAGCGTGGGTAAGACACTCACGGACACCATCCACACTATCTACACCTAAGAGTCCGTGTACCGCCCAGAGTCTATCGTACGCAGGACAAGAGAAAAGGATGTGACTCCAATTCTCATTGTCCGCATCACACATAGGACACCTAGGGCTAGTAGACAGACCCTTAGGATGCAAAAACCCATTCATACTTCCATGACCTGTGAGCAGAAAACCCAAGGCTAGACCAAAATCTAGACCCGAACAATCTGCCACGGCCCGGACATCAGGCAGAAACCCAACCTCACTCACATTCCACCGTCGTTGCCATTCACTGACCACCCACTCACTCAACAGAAAACGCTGCTGCCCAGCACTAATAGCCCGTCCAGACTACGGATACTTAAGTATTCGGATACATAAGTATTGTCCTCACTGCAGCGACATCTGCAGATACATATTACCCTTGCCATGAGAATCAATCAAAAGTGTGGACGATAGTTATGCATGCGGATACTTAAGTATCCGTAGTCTGGACGGGCTATAACATTAACAATACAACGAGCAACATCTGGAGGCAAGTGGCTGCCCATGGGCATCGGCCTGCGTGACCTGTAGCGAGTGGCCCTAAGGACAAACACCAGATCCAGCGGAGGGACACCCATAAGCACCCGCATTGCTTCTGTGGACACTGTTTGAGTTCCATAATATAATCAATAATATAATCAATAAATCTATTATTATGAATCTATTATTATATAATCAATAAATCTATTATAAATTGTTAAACGTACGTACATACAAACTTCGCATATCATGCGAAGTCTCCATGACAGCAAAACGTACGTACATACTTCTATGTACGTACATACAAACTTCGCACATCATGCGAAGTTTCAAATACAGAAAATAAAACAAATATAGAATTAATCTTAGCAATAGCGAAAATCTTGCTAATAAGCAACAATTTGTATCGGAAACGCGTGACCGGACAATAGCATTGCATTCGAAACATAAAAAATACCATACTTTCGCATTCCAAAGATCGTATGCCTTTGGAAACTTTATTGTCTACGAATGCAACTGTCTGTCTGATGTCCGGTCACGCGGAATTCGAATCGATTTCGGTCACACGAAATTCGAACCAAATCACCATTTTAGTATTTAGATGAAAATGTATTTAAATTAAAGCATTACGAAAAATAAATCATAAGTGTTTTTATTAACGTCTCGAAGTGATTACGATACATTGCATCGTGATTACTCGTCGGCAACCAATCACTGGTACAAGCACCGTGGTTACAGTATCAAAAACCTAATTATCTTGGTTTTTGATTCAACAGACACAGTTCTGCATACCGTCAGGCATGCATAAAGCATAACCCGCTGGCATGCATCCAACAATTTCCTACCACACTCTGTGCATACGCAATCGCAGAGTGTGGGAGAGCTGTATGCTGCACAGGCAACAAACAGACCCTCATAGATCACCCTCGAAGTGCGTCTATTCAGGCCCCATTTGCAGCGGAGGATACGAGATATCCATCCCGCAAGCAGGGCCATCTTACCCCTTAACCTGCGAAGATGAATTTAAAAATTCATCCGCTCGGACATCGTAACTCCCGTATATGTGACCGAAGTCGCATAACTGAGAGGTCTTCCGTCCACGCAAACAAGCGGGTTGTGGACGCTCGACCGAGCAGCCCGGCTACGAAATATACCTTTAAGCATCATAACCACAGACTTCTCAGCCGAGAGCTCGACACCCACGCTTGCCCCCCATTCGGAAACAAGTGCCATCATATCAGCACCTCGCTCCTTAAGTTGATTTCGAGAATCACCCTCAATCAACAAGAGAAGGTCGTCTGCATACGCACAGACCTTACACCTAGACGACAAGGCCACCAAGGTCCGATCCATCACCAAGTTCCATATATATGGACCGGCAATGGACCCCTGCGGGCAGCCTCTCACCACATCAAGCCAAACTTCCTCATGCACACCACGAGCAAACGCCTTACGCCCAGAGAAGTAGCTCGACCATAAAGGAAGCTCTTCACACCCGCACTCTGCGAGTGTAGCTAAGATCGCCGGCCAACTCAGGTTGTCGAATGCGCCTTTGAAATCGACAAAGATCCCCAGCACATATTTATGCACTGAAGACCTAACGCTCTCGCGCACAAACAGCAACGCATCATCAGTGCAACGCCCCGGGCGAAAGCCGTATTGAGCGTCAGACATCCGACCAGCCAGAAGCACTTCCAGTCTACGGATCATCACTCTCTCCAGCACTTTACTAAGTGCCGGAAGAAGAGAGATTAGTCGATAAGTCTTAGGAAGACTCCTAATCTTGTCAGCCTAGCCACCTTCAAAGCTGCAGGAAAGCAACCCTGTAGTACACATTTCCCCAAGAAGGCCTGTACATAATCGGGAATGGCCCGGCAGATGCTTTTACACATCTGACCAGTCATCCCATCATGCCCAGGAGCCTTTCTCGAGCGAACCCGACCAACACTATCCTCAATCTCCCATCGCTGCAGCTCAGGAGGACCCGAGACAGCAGGTTCAGGAAGTCGAGAAACAACATCAGCAGGCTCAGCACGAGGAAAGAACTGCCTCATGAGGACCTGCATACTTTCACGCCATGGCGTGGTAAATGACCCATTGGCATTTAAACTCGACGTGGTATGGCGAGAGTCATCTCCTCTACAAACCTTGTAAGCTTGACCCCAGGGGTCCGAAGCATTACTACCAACGAAGCGCCTCCACTCTTCTACCTTGGACTTAGTGATAAGTCCGCGGTAGTCGTACATGGCTCGCTGATAGGCGAGCCTGAGTGTAGCCAGCGACTCTCCACTAACACCCCGAGCCCGGCCGCGCTGGAAGTTTCGGCGTAAACGCCAGACTTCTCTGCGCTTAAGGGTGAGCACATGGGTCCACAACCTTACCAGTCTTCTAGTTCTCAGCTGAGCCCTAGAAAACACGGCATCATCAGCCGCCACCATACAGCTAACAATAAACGAGCACTGGTCGTCCGGGTCTTTCAGCTCGAACTCCGACAAAGGAACACGCAAAGCATGCTCCTGTATCAGAGATTCGTACTGAACCCAGTCGCCAGCTCTCGCTCGCTACACATTAGTCTGGGGGGCAAAGCAACAGGATCAGCAGCCTGAGGCGATGTGGCCACCACCTCAATAAGCGCGTGATCACTGTTACCAGATCCCTCGACTATGCGCCACGAATAACTTATACGAAGGGTAGCAGTATTGACGACAGTAACGTCAATATCACTCACGCCTCCCGGACCATCAAACGTATACAAATGGGACGGCACATTCAAGACAGACAACTCATGCGACAATAACCATTCACTTAACTCTTCCGCTCGCTGTAGAGCAATCCTCGCAGAACTCCAATTGGAGATCTGACTGTGCCACAGTGAGGAGGAAGCGTTAGCATCCATACCAAGAATAAAGGCCCTACCACGAATATGTGGCAGCACCTCATCCAAATACCCCAAAAAGGGGCCCAAGTCATTCATACTCTTGAAGTCATGAAGCCAACTGTGTCCGGTGTGTCGGCTAATGAGGAAGAGGACTTAGGTGACCCGGAAGCTGTGAAGAAGGCTATCCGGGCAGCTGAGGAGGCTACCAGGTCTGTCGGGTTGGTGCCTGCCGTCTCGGGATCAAGCTGCGGGCTGGTGGACTCCTCGGTTGTTCGAGAGTTTGAAGCTAAGCTGGCCGCGGTTAGTAAGGAGAAAGACCAGCAGGACAAAGACAACAGGAAGCTGGTCAACAAGCTCTTTGTAGGGACGGTCCAGGCTACGAAGCCACAGAAATCTAAGGCAGTCAGTTTGGAAGATATGTCGACAGTTGACATGACTGCTCATTAGGCTTAATAGTCGATGCAGCCCCCGAAGACCACTGTTGTGATTAGGAGGAACAAGGGTGATTGGACCTCTGACATGGAGTTGGGTCCGAGGAAGGATCAGGGTGATCTGACCTCGGACATGGAAGTAGAGGTAGTTGGTGCGGTAGCCTCTACTAAGAGGAAGAGGCGCAGGAGGAGCAGTGCGTCCTCTGCCGCGTCCATTGCATCAGCTATTATGGCGGAAACGGATGCAACTGGCAAAGACGATGAATCTGATGACGCGAGGGCTGCTCCTAATAATCAGGTTGAGCTGGCCCCGTTGCGCGCATGAAGGCCGTCATTGACAGGGCCTTGAAGGCCTTGGTGGATGGTGGCGAAGATTGCCGACATATTTGGCGAATCTACAGGGATTGTCGCGGAGGTCTGTGCTCAGAAGAGCAAGTTGGAAAGTAAGGTCGAGGTGTTGTCCAGGCGGACATACACCCCAACCATGCCTGCAGGGAAGATCCCTGCACCAGCTGCTTTTCGGGGGACAGTTGCTTCGCAGTCGGCGGTCAATCTTCCGCCAACTTACGCTGCTGCTGCGTCTGCCTTGACGGTGCAGGCCCCTACTCCTGCTGAGTCTTTCTCCACGGTTATCCGTGGGAGGAAGAATCAGGCGGTCAAGGAGGTCCTACAGTCCGTCAAGGAGAACGTGCTGCCAAAAGCTGGTACCCGGGTTATCAGTGTCCGCCCCACTAAGGAGGCGGTGCTGGTTAGGGTACCGACGAAGGCTGAACAGCGTAAGCTGGTCAGCAGTGATGAGTTGGGCAAGCATGACTTGGAGGCTAACGCCACAGTCAAGCTTGGCCCCAAATTAATGGTACATCGAGTACTATGTGCCATCAGCAACGATTTGCTGATGAATCACATGTACCAGGACAATTTCGCTGGGAAAATGTCGGAAGCACGTTTCGCGAAGAGCGTGCGTATTGTAAGGCGGCCCATAGTGGCCGGTGTTAATGCGGTCTCCAATTTGATATTGGAGACAACTAAGGAAGCAGCGTCGGTACTGTTGGCGGCTGAACGAGTTTACGTACAGTGGTACTCGTTCCGTGTCACGGAACGAGACCCTGTGCAGGTCTGTTACCGGTGTCTGGGGTTCGACCATTTGGTGTCGCGCTGCCGGATAACCGAGCAGGTCTGTTCGCGTTGCTCGCAGTCTGGCCACTCGGCAAATGGTTGTGTTAACCTACCGCACTGTCGGAACTGCGCGTTCCAGGGTCTCCCTGCCTGGCATTTAATGCGCTCGCTGGTGTGTCCTGTGTACGCAGCACAGGTGGCGAGGGCCAATGCGAGACACTAAATATGACAGAGCACCGACTCCTACAGTTAAACTGTAATAAGTCTCCCGCCGTCATGAATGACCTAGGTGTTTATATGTCGCAGAGGAAGTGCACCTTTGCACTCCTCCAGGAGCCTTGGCGATGTAGAGGCAGCGTGAGGGGCCTTCCGTCCCACATGCGAGTTTTTAGCAGCTCGGACATTGCCAGGGCTGCTATTGTTGTGAATGATGTCTCTGTCGAGTGTATGAGAGTGGACCACCTTTCGTCCGAATATGGTGTCTGTGTCTGGGCGAAGGGTGCTTTTGGGGAAATCTTCCTCATAAGCGTCTATTGCCAGTTCAGCATGGACATAGAGCCATTTCTGTCTTACTTGGATGAGGTGCTGCCACAAATTCGTGGTAGGGCCTTTATCCTTTGTATGGATGCGAATGCTTCTTCCTCGATGTGGCACAGCAAGATATCCAATTGGAGTTCTGCGCGTGAAGCTTTGCATCGAGGAGAAGTCCGGAGTGAATGGTTGTTGTCGCATGAGTTGCATGTTTTGAATGTGCCGTCTGTTTCATATACATTTGATGGTCCCGGGGGTGTTAGTGACATTGATGTTACTGTCGTTAATACTGCTGCCCTACGTATGAACTTTTCGTGGCGCATAGTCGAGGGAGCTAATATCAGTGATCACGCGCTTATTGAGGTGGCGGTAACATCGCCTCAGGCTGCTGATCCTGTTGTTCTGCCCCAGACTAATGTGTGGCGAGCGAGAGCTGGCGACTGGGTTCAGTACGAATCTCTGATACAGGAGCATGCTTCGCGTGTTCCTTTGTCAGAGTTCGAGCTGAAAGACCCGGACGACCAGTGCTCGTTTATTGTTAGCTGTATGGTGGCGGTTAATGATGCCATGTTTACTAGGGCTCAAATGAGAACTAGGAGACTGGTAAGGTGGTGGACCCATGAGCTCACCCTTAAGCGCAGAGAAGTCTGGCGATTGCGCCGAAACTTCCATCGCGGCCGGGCTCGGGGTGTTAGTGCAGAGTCGCTGGCTACACTCAGGCTCGCCTATCAGCGAGCCATGTACGACTACCGTGGACTTATCTCTAAGTCCAAGGTTGAAGAGTGGAGACGTTTCGTGAGTTGTAACGCTTCGGACCCCTGGGGACAAGCTTACAAGGTTTGTAGAGGAGTTGACTCTCGCCATACCATGCCGAGTTTAAATGACAATCGGTCATTTACCACGACATGGCGTGAAAGTGTGCAGGTCCTCATGAGGCAGTTCTTTCCTCGTGCTGAGCCTGCTGATGCTGTTTCTCGACTTCCTGAACCTGCTGTCTCGGGTCCTCCTGAGCTTCAGCGACGGGAGATTGAGGATAGTGTTGGTCGGGTTCGCTCGGGAAAGGTTCCTGGGCAGGATGGGATGACTGGTCAGATGTGTAAAAGCATATGGCGGGCCATTCCCGATTATGTACAGGCCTTCTTGGGGAAATGTGTGCTACAGGGTTGCTTTCCTGCAGCTTTGAAGGTGGTTAGGGTAGTCGTGCTGCTGAAGTCACCCGACAAGATCAGGAGTCTTCCCAAGTCCTATCGGGGAATCTCTCTTCTTCCGGCACTTAGTAAAGTGCTGGAGAGAGTGATGATCCGAAGACTGGAAGTACTTTTGGCTGGTCGAATGTCTGAGGCACAGTACGGCTTTCGCCCGGGTCGTTGCACTGATGATGCGTGGCTGTTTGTGCGCGAGAGCGTTAGTTCCTCAGTGCATAAATATTTGCTGGGGATCTTTGTCGACTTTAAAGGTGCGGTCGACAACCTGAGTTGGCCTGCGATCTTGGCTGCACTCGCTGAGTGCGGATGTGAAGAGCTTCCTTTATGGTCGAGCTATTTCTCTGGGCGTAAGGCGTTTGCTCGTGGAGTGCATGAAGAAGTCTGGGTAGATGTTGTGAGAGGCTGTCCACAGGAGTCTATTGCTGGTCCATATATATGGAACCTAGTGATGGATCGTCTGCTGGTGGTTCTGTCCTCGAGGTGTAAGGTGTGTGCATATGCAGACGACCTTCTCTTGTTGATTGAGGGTAATTCTCGAAATCAACTGGAGGAGGGAAGTGCGGATGTTATGGCACTTGTTTGTGAATGGGGGGCAAGCGTGGGTGTTGAGCTCTCGGCTGAGAAGTCTGTGGTTATGATGCTGAAAGGCATGTTTCATAGCCGCGCTGCTCGGTCGAGCGTCCACAACCCGCTTATTCGCGTGGATGGAAGACCTCTCAGTTATGCGACTTCGGTCACATATCTGGGAGTTACGATGTCTGAGCGAATGAACTTTAATATTCATCTTCGCAGGTTAAGGGATAAGATGGCCCTGCTTGCGGGATGGATATCTCGTATCCTCCGCTGCAAATGGGGCCTGAATAGACGCGCTACGAGGGTGATCTACGAGGGTCTGTTTGTTGCTTGTGCAGCATACAGCTCTCCGACACTCTGCGATTGCGTATGCACTGAGCATGGTAGGAGTTTGTTGGATGCATGCCAGCGTGTTATGCTTTATGCATGCCTGCCGGTATGCGGAACTGTGTCCACAGAGGCAATGCGGGTACTTATGGGTGTCCCTCCGCTTGATCTGGTGTTTGTCCTTAGGGACACTCGCTACAGGTCGCGCAGGTCGATGCCCATGGGTACCCACTTGCCTCCAGATGTTGCTCGTAGTATTGTTAATGTTAGTGCTGGGCAGCAGCGTATTTTGTTACGTGAATGGGTGGTCAGTGAATGGCAACGACGGTGGAAGGTGAGTGAGGTTGGGCGTGTGACGTTTGGTTTTCTGCCTGATGTCCGGGCCGTAGCAGATTGTTCGGGAATAGATTTTGGTCTAGCCTTGGGCTTTCTGCTCACAGGTCATGGAAGCATGAATGGGTTTTTGCATCCTAAGGGTCTATCTACCAGCTCTAGGTGTCCTATGTGTGATGCGGACAGTGAGAATTGGATTATGCGGACAATGAGAATTCTTCATACTGGCATTCATACTCTTCTGGACACAGACTTCCGCAACTATCCCAGTGCTTTCACCGAAAACATCTGCGATCCTCGCCACCATTGCCGCCGAGATGCCACCATCGACCAAAACCTTCAAGGCCCGATCAATGACAGCTTTCATCTTAGCAATAGGGCCAGCAGCCACCTGTTTATTGTGTGCAACAACATCTTCCTCAAGTCAACCGGTGGCATCTGTATCCACCATCGTAACGGACGCAATTGACGCAACAGAGGACGCGCTGCTCCTTCTATGCCGCTTCCTCTTAATAGAGGCCGCGGCACTCACCTCCTCCATCTCCATTCCAGAGGACACATCATCAGGGTTCTTCTTCGGAACCACATTAGTCCTAGGCGGCAGCATCATCCTGGGGGCTTCGGACGCAGACATCTCCGACATGGACATGTCCTCCAAGCTAACCGCCCTACTAAGCGCCTTCCTCAGGGTCATTTCTGAGTTCTGACGCAGCTTCTCAAATTCCGCAGCCAGCAACTCCTTCTCCCTGGACATCTTGGCAGCTTATCATCCAGCTCCCGAATGGCCGAAGACTCCACCTGTTCGCGACTTGGCCCAGGAGAAGCCAACTTGACCGACTTGGTGGCTTCCTCGACCACTCGAATAGCCTTCCTGATAGCTTCCACATCGCCAAAGTCTTCTTCCTAACTTCCAGAAACAGCCGACACAGGTGGCTCTTTAACAGCCTTCTGCGTCAGCTTCTTTGCCCCCTTCGGAGGCGGCATAATCACCTAGCTAAAAATCCCAGAAAAATAATGATACTCACAATTCGTGAGTGAAAATATTCAAAATAGAAAATCAAAAGCAAACTACAAAAAATACTTAGAAAATGTTATAATTGTTCTAAAATAAAAACTCCAAGTCCAAGAGAAGCCCGGACTTCGAAAATTTTGACCTCGAAAGATTGTCGGAGGCCGCCTCACTGTCACAACTGTGAGTTGCGAGGAAATGTGGCGGCGCATAGAATGTGTTCGCTGGAATGTCCAGTGTATGCAGCGGTGGTGGCGAACTGAATTGCGGTAGAGCGGCTACCGTAATGAATGATCTGGGGGCATATATGTGTGAGAATGAATGTAGTGTGGCACTCATTCAAGAGCCCTGGCGCTGTAGGGACCATTTACCATGCATGCGGGTATACAGTAGCGACAGTCTTCCAGTTTATGCTGGCCTGACTAACACAGCTTCAATTGTGGTGAATGACAATATTGACTGTGTGAAAGTGGAACACTTATCCAATGAATTTGGTGTGTTTGTTTCGGTAAGGGGCACTTTTGGGGAAGTATTCTTCATAAGTGTCTACTGCCAATACAGCTTTACGCTGGAACCTTTTTTGAGATATCTGGACGTGGTTCTGTTGCATCTTAGCAACAGAGCTTTAATCCTGGGAATGGATGCAAATGCCTGTTCCTCTATGTGGCATAGCAAGGTTTCATCGAGCAGACCTTCGCACCGTGCACTAGAAACAGGTAAGATATTGTCGGAATAGGTGTTAGCGAATGGACTTCATGTAATTAATGAGCCCCGTGAGCTGTACACCTATGACTGTGTTAGAGGGAAAAGCGATATTGATGTAACGCTTGCTAAAGGAGCAGCGTTAGGATTGGGGTTGGCATGGAGGATTGTTCTTGGGGTGAGTATGAGTGATCACAGCCTGATTGAGCTGATGGTGGGGGCATGGCTCAGTGATGTGGGAGAACGTACTGAGCCCTGGAGCAGATCTTTGTTTGTAAGGGAGTGTGATTGGCTGCAGTATGAGTGTCGAATACAGGAGTGTGCCTCACACATTCCTGCTTCGGAATTCATGCTGCTTAATGTCAATGAACAGCTCCGGTGTCTGACACAGTGGATGGAGACTGTGAATGATGGCATGTTTAAAAGAAGCAAAAGGGCTAGCTTGAAACGTGTGAAGTGGTGGTCAAAGGACCTCACTGCGAAGAGAAGATTTGTAAGGGGTCGGAGGAGAGACTTCCAGCGTGCTCGTGTGCAAGGTTTGGAAGGTGACTTGTTGAGGCCTTTCAAACTGGCACTTAGAAGCGCTATGTACGAGTATCGTGGAATGATTATGCAGGCGAAGATTGAGAATTGGAGGCAGTTTATTGTAGAGTGTGACAGGGATCCTTGGGGGCAAGCTTATAGGGTTTGTAAGAGAAATGGCTCGGCTCATGACATGTCGTGTATAAATGTAAATGGTACATTTACGACGACATGGAGTGAGAGCGTGCACGTTCTTTTGAATGAGCTCTTTCCTCGTGCGGGAAAAACCAGTGCTCAGCCAAACAACTCTGAGGATACGGGTAAATCTGTACTTGAGAGGTGGGAGGTTGAAGAATGCATTGATAGATTGCGACCGAGAAGGACACAGGGCTGTGATGGAATGACGGGAAGGATGTGTAAAAGCATATGGACCGCCATTCCTGAACTGGTCATGGCATTCTTGGGGAAATGTATGTGTGAGGGAGTTTTTCCTGCGGATCTGAAGGTTGCATGGGTGGTAATATTGCTGAAGGGACCTGATAAGGTCAGAAGTAACCCCAGATCTTATGAGGGGATATCTCTTCTTCCGGCATTTAGTAAAGTGCTGGAGAGGATTATCATCCGAAGATTTGAGGTGAGACTGACTGGTCAGCTCTCTGAAAGACAATATGGTTTTCGTGCTGGTCGCTGCACTGATGATGCATGGCTACATGTAAGGCAGACTGTATCTAGCTCTCAACATAAGTATGTTTTGAGTATCTTTGTAGATTTTAAGGGGGTGTTTGATTTTTTCGATTGGAGGGCGGTTCTAAGAACGCTGGAAGAATATGGATGTGTAGAATGGAAAATGTGGGCCAGCTAGTTTTCGGAGCGCAGGGCATTTGTACAGGATGCATGTGAGAATGTATGGATTGACCGTACGGGGTTGTCCGCAGGGGTCCATTGCGGGTCCATTTATTTGGAGCCTTGTAATGAACCGCCTGCTTCTGGGTCTGGACGCAAGATACAAGATACAATTCAAAAAACCGGGACTATGATGCTGAGAGGTAAGTTTGGTAGTCGCAATGGTTTATTGAATGTGCGCCTCCCACTGGTTCGGCTAAATGGAGTGTCTCTTAAATATGAGTGCTCATTTACGTACTTGGGAATCACAATGAGTTAGCGTATGGGGTTTGCTATTCATTTTAGAATGCTAAGGGAAAAACTAGCAATTATAGCAGGACAAGTTGCTAGAATCCTCAGATGCGAATGGGGAATGAGGAGATGTGCAGTGAGGAAAATATATGGTGGTCTTTTTGTTGCATGTGCAACTTATGGATCTCCAGTATTGAATCATTTTGTTGCAACAAGGCGTGGGAAAAATTTAATGAACTCATATCAGAGAGACATTCTGGCGGCTTGTATTCCTGTATGCAGAACGGTCTCTACCGAAGCCATGCAGGTGCTCATGGGGGCCCCTCCGCTTGACCTGATTGTTGTCCTTAAAGACATCAACTACAGGATCCGGAAGAAGTCAGCATGAGTAATAACGAGTTATTAGGGGAAAATGAGGTAGAAATGTATACAAGGACTCAAAGGAACGAGCTGATGATGAGTCGCATAATGGAGGAGTGGCACGGGAGATGAACAACGTATGCCTTTCTGCCAAATGTCCGTGAAGCCAGTGGACTCGGAGAGCTGGACTTTGGTCTTGCCCTGGGTTATCTGCTGACTGGACATGGTAGCTTGAATGAGTTTCTATGTAAAAGAGGCTTGGTGTCGAGCTCCTTATGTCCCCTCTGTAGTGATGGCATTGAAGATGGGAATCACATCCTGTTTGTATGTCAGCAATACATGGAACTGAGGGCTGAATTTGAGCTGTTGAACATCTTGAATGTGGGGGATGTTAGAACGTGTCTGAGAGAGCAGGCAAGTTTTGGAAGCTTGAATGAGTTTGCTTGGAAAGCATTTGAGCATAGGTGGAGTCTGCTCCCTGATACAGGTAGAGTAGTAGCAGTGGGGAATGAATGATTATAATAGGGATGAGGAATTGAGGGTCATAGATTCCTGTTTTTTTTTTTGTTTCATTTGTTCTATTCGGTGTAATTTCTTATTAATAATTTGTAAATTTTGTAGTGGCATAGATATTTTCAGATTTTGTGGACACAATTTGCAGGCTTTATTTTGTGGTTTTATTTAAATGATATTATTAGTGTTGTAGACATTTCAGATTTGGAAGACATACGAACAGGTTATTGAGGATTTTCAAGTGACGTAGTTTTGTAGATTTTTCAGATTTTGAAGATACACGTTACAGGATTGAAGATTTTCAGAAGACGAAGTTACAGCAAACCAGCCTTTACGGCTGATGGCTGTTGCGACCCTTTAAATTTAGCCTTTGTGCTTGACCTTGCGCTCTGTACTACAGTGTGGCGTTCTTTGGTCGTAGGGTCTCATTTTTGCTAGTCAGCTGGCTTCTCCGGCTGAAAAAAGGCCTTCCCGGTGTCTGCAGGATGACACAGGGAGGGCCTTCAACCTACCGGGGTTGTAAAATATACGAGGCCGTGGGAGGTAAGGAGCCCCTGGACTCATGTCCAGCCTTACCGACGAGGTTGGCCCCCTAGTGGGAGCATCGCGGTGGTTGTGGTAAAGAGCCTAACCAGGGGATTGCTGCATCATTCGCAGTAGTTTCCCTGGCGCTTGGTTAGCCTCTGGTGGTTAATCCTCCAGAAGCGACGTGGAGCCGCGTTTCAGGCCGGGTGCTGTACCCCGTAGTATAGAAGAGGTTAGATAGGCCTCGCATTGGCCAGTATGGTGGTTGGGCCTGCCCCCAATTGCGAACTGGTAGACTGGGCTGGCAAGAGCTTGCTTTTGTTTGCTTAGTTGACGTTGGCTGACGTTCAGCCCCTGTCCTATGGATGACTGTCGAGTAAAGCTTCGTTGCGGGTACCGACATTAAACCAAGGAACAGTTCTGTCCCTATCCACAACTACTAGTCGAGCTCTCGAGCTGTGCGGACGTGTTTTTTCGAAGCTCCTGAAAATTGTGGATAGTGGACAGTGAAGTGAATCCAAGTAAACAACTGAAATCGTTCCAATATATGTACGGCAATAGGTGCACCTCGCACTGCGCGCAGTAAGTACACTATTGTTACTGGACGCTTGGATCAAAAATTTTTCTAAGTGCCTTTGAAAATTGGCACTTAGAAAATTTTGATACCAAAAAGGTGAAAAAATTTTAAGTATAAATTAAAATTCGGACTTAGCCGAAATTTTGTGGATAGTTGCTATTGAAAAATTTTTAAGTCCAAATTAATTTTGGCACTTAGAAAAATTTGGTGCATTTGTTGGTTTTTTGAAGTCCAAAACCATTTTTGCACTTAGAATATTTCTAAGTTCAAGTCAAATTTGGCACTTTTTGACAGAAATTTGAAAGAAAGGTGGGCTGTAATATTTCTAAGTCCAAATTAATTTTGGAACTTAGAAATATTGGTAGCGTTTTTGGTTGCTTGAAGCACCGAAAATATTCTAAGTCCGAACTATTTCGGCACTTTGAATATATTTGAATTCTCAGATTGGAAATATTCTAAGTTCCCCCTAAAACTGGGACTGAGAAGAAATTTGCGAATAAAAGTTTTGAAAAATTTTTCTAAGTACAAGTCAATTTTGGCACTTAGCCGAAATTTGACAATAACAGATTTGACCGGACTGAAATTTTTCTAAGTGCTTTCCCAAAATGGCACTTAGGAATTTTTCGCACTCCTTACAGTTGCGGCTACCTGTGAAAAATTTCTAAGTAATATTTGATTTTGGCACTTAGCCAAAATCTGGTGGCAAAAATTTGATTGAACTTATTTCTAAGTCCAAATTAATTGTGGCACTTGGAAATATTTTTATATATCCCATATATAGTGTAAAAATTGCAAGAAATATTCTAAGTCCGAGACCGGACTCTGTGTTTTCATAAACTGTCACGGTCGGAACGAACAGACATCATGCGCGACCCGTCGAAATTATAAATAAATAAAAAAAAAAAAAAAATATACCCTCTACCAATCTTCGAAAGTAAGAGTGATAGAGGGTAGCTCGGTACCAAGGAGTAATTCATTGCGTTTTAGAAACTAGCGTAACTGTTAGGGCCATAGCTTTAGGGTAAAACAATAGAAGAATGATTCCTCGATACAACAGCGACGTACGTAACGAGATCGGAACAGGCCGACAACCACGGAAACGTGACCAACGACCGCGAGAATCAGAAAAGGGAATCGCGGACAGCAGGTGGCAGGCGGACGGGGACGACTTAAGTGGTGCCGACATCGATTCTACCGCGGGAAGCACATACATAGACGACACTTAGCACATACTTACTGTGGATTTCTACGGGTGAATCCTTAATACCTCGAGGCGACCTGTCGCATCTGGGAGACCAACTTCGATTTCACGATCAAAACGTCCGAAGCGACGGAGAGCAGGATCAATGGAATTTGGTCGATTCGTGACCGCCATAACGATCAAGTGCGAGTTTTGTTTTTATACCATCCAGGAGAGTAAGCAGTTCCGATACAATACGTCGTTCGACTTCACCATGAGTCTTCCCTCGCTTGGGAGCAATAGCATCGATTTCGTCAATGAATATGATCGCCGGGGCGTTCTTTTTAGCTTCTTCGAAAGCCTTACGCAAATTAGATTCTGATTCGCCGGCTAATTTCGACATGACTTCAGGTCTGTTTATCTAAAAGAAGAAGGCATCAGAGAAGAAAAATACACCGGAGCAACAATACAAAACGGCTAAACACGTTTGCCGTACACGACATCTGAGCACGATTGTATGACAACGACGGCGGATATATGGACACACGAGTTATCATCATTGACGGCCTCTTCGACTATCAGACGGGTTGGACGATCGTTCTTTTTCAGCATGGCGGCTGCTAAAGCATCAGGAATCTTAGAAATTATCAAACGCACAGCAAGATAAGACACTCTAGATCGTACACCACTCAAGCTACACTTGTCACAAATGTCAGCGGCCATGGCCTATGACAACAGAGCAACGCAGAATGACAGTTTGGTCAGTAAGGGTACTAAAGGGGAAAAGTGGTACTGCAATTGTACCAAAAAAAATGGACAAGTGCAGATTGAATTGGCATTTCCAGTCCGAATCATTCTCAAAGTTCAAATACCCACAACGGGTTGTGAAAAGCCGCTTTAGCGGGAATCGAAATGTTGAATCGAGAACTGAAGTGAAAAATGGAATAGGGAGATTCTTTTTGATTTTGGACACGGTAAGGAGCAGGTTGGTGTAGAAGTGTCCAGGAAATAATATTGGATATTATATATTTTTCTTCTTGGCACGTACTGGCGACTGTGGTGGACTGCGACGGAACAAGAAATATGGTCAAGGAGTTTCAGTACATTCAAGACGGAAGCGGGAGCGGAAAGAAAAAGAATTCGAAAGGAACCTGTTACGAGACGGATTTCTGTTTTTCTCAGCGACGGAAGGGTAATTGATACCGAGTTGCGCGAAGTAATCGATGTATCGTAGTCTTCATCAAACGGAAAGGGCCCCAGCGTGGGATTTTTACCAGTTCAACGCGAGATACAGTAACTCCAAGGCAATTTTCGCAGGTTAGATAGTTTAAGTTATTCCTTAGGTTCGTTTCAGTCGTTAAACCGAATTATCCACTTGTCACAATGAAAAATGTGTAAATTTAAATAACGCGGAAGAGATTTGGAAAATAGATAATGTGTTAGTGATAAATCATGCTACCAGCAGTGGTAGAGCTAACCAACCGTTGTTCGTAATCAGATAAGTGACTTAAATAAAAGTGTAAATTCAGGAGGAAAAAACCTTGGTACCATCTCGCATCCGTAATTTTCTTGGTAGCGTAATCGCGAGGCATTCTTTCGGCGGGATCTTACTTTTACCCGCGAGACCGAGCAAACCGTCGTCACCTTCTCGCTTCGGGACGACAGGCGAGTGTAAAATTCCGGCCAAGAAGCGAGTGGCGCCTACCCACCCCATTTCTCTGCGAGCGAAGGCCGCCCGGAATTTGTCTTCGTGGTCTGGACAAGCGACTTAGATCCGTGGAAAACTTGTCGAAAGAGTTTCGGTAACAAATTGGCGCCCAACGTGGGGCCCGAATAACGGTATAACGAGAAATAACGGTTTAGGAAAAATTTTAGCTTCACAGTCCCAAATTGTGGGAAGGTCTCTAAGATCCGAAAAACGTTTGGATATATGCGCCGCGGGGATTGCTTGAATATATTATTAACAGTCCATTATCAATATACTTTGTAAGTTAACTAATCGAGCCTATTTCTATCTGGGAGACCAACTTCGATTTCACGATCAAAACGTCCGAAGCGACGGAGAGCAGGATCAATGGAATTTGGTCGATTCGTGACCGCCATAACGATCAAGTGCGAGTTTTGTTTTTATACCATCCAGGAGAGTAAGCAGTTCCGATACAATACGTCGTTCGACTTCACCATGAGTCTTCCCTCGCTTGGGAGCAATAGCATCGATTTCGTCAATGAATATGATCGCCGGGGCGTTCTTTTTAGCTTCTTCGAAAGCCTTACGCAAATTAGATTCTGATTCGCCGGCTAATTTCGACATGACTTCAGGTCTGTTTATCTAAAAGAAGAAGGCATCAGAGAAGAAAAATACACCGGAGCAACAATACAAAACGGCTAAACACGTTTGCCGTACACGACATCTGAGCACGATTGTATGACAACGACGGCGGATATATGGACACACGAGTTATCATCATTGACGGCCTCTTCGACTATCAGACGGGTTGGACGATCGTTCTTTTTCAGCATGGTGGCTGCTAAAGCATCAGGAATCTTAGAAATTATCAAACGCACAGCAAGATAAGACACTCTAGATCGTACACCACTCAAGCTACACTTGTCACAAATGTCAGCGGCCATGGCCTATGACAACAGAGCAACGCAGAATGACAGTTTGGTCAGTAAGGGTACTAAAGGGGAAAAGTGGTACTGCAATTGTACCAAAAAAATGGACAAGTGCAGATTGAATTGGCATTTCCAGTCCGAATCATTCTCAAAGTTCAAATACCCACAACGGGTTGTGAAAAGCCGCTTTAGCGGGAATCGAAATGTTGAATCGAGAACTGAAGTGAAAAATGGAATAGGGAGATTCTTTTTGATTTTGGACACGGTAAGGAGCAGGTTGGTGTAGAAGTGTCCAGGAAATAATATTGGATATTATATATTTTTCTTCTTGGCACGTACTGGCGACTGTGGTGGACTGCGACGGAACAAGAAATATGGTCAAGGAGTTTCAGTACATTCAAGACGGAAGCGGGAGCGGAAAGAAAAAGAATTCGAAAGGAACCTGTTACGAGACGGATTTCTGTTTTTCTCAGCGACGGAAGGGTAATTGATACCGAGTTGCGCGAAGTAATCGATGTATCGTAGTCTTCATCAAACGGAAAGGGCCCCAGCGTGGGATTTTTACCAGTTCAACGCGAGATACAGTAACTCCAAGGCAATTTTCGCAGGTTAGATAGTTTAAGTTATTCCTTAGGTTCGTTTCAGTCGTTAAACCGAATTATCCACTTGTCACAATGAAAAATGTGTAAATTTAAATAACGCGGAAGAGATTTGGAAAATAGATAATGTGTTAGTGATAAGTCATGCTACCAGCAGTGGTAGAGCTAACCAACCGTTGTTCGTAATCAGATAAGTGAATTAAATAAAAGTGTAAATTCAGGAGGAAAAAACCTTGGTACCATCTCGCATCCGTAATTTTCTTGGTAGCGTAATCGCGAGGCATTCTTTCGGCGGGATCTTACTTTTACCCGCGAGACCGAGCAAACCGTCGTCACCTTCTCGCTTCGGGACGACAGGCGAGTGTAAAATTCCGGCCAAGAAGCGAGTGGCGCCTACCCACCCCATTTCTCTGCGAGCGAAGGCCGCCCGGAATTTGTCTTCGTGGTCTGGACAAGCGACTTAGATCCGTGGAAAACTTGTCGAAAGAGTTTCGGTAACAAATTGGCGCCCAACGTGGGGCCCGAATAACGGTATAACGAGAAATAACGGTTTAGGAAAAATTTTAGCTTCACAGTCCCAAATTGTGGGAAGGTCTCTAAGATCCGAAAAACGTTTGGATATATGCGCCGCGGGGATTGCTTGAATATATTATTAACAGTCCATTATCAATATACTTTGTAAGTTAACTAATCGAGCCTATTTCTATTTGAATGAATTTGAAAATTGACCTATATATATTTCTTGAATTTCGAAGATACCGAAGTTTCTATTGTTTTCAGGCTTGAATTTTGCAACAGAGTGAAAGTGTAGGGTGAAGGTAGTGTGAGAAGTGTGTGAAGTGAGAGTAAAACTGAATTTAGGAGTGTGTGTGAGCATTTTCAGGTAGTGGCAGTGGCCATATAGTGAAAGATTAATAAGTGGTCGGTAGAACGTGACGAAGGCCTTTCGTAGGGGAGATATTTAGTTTGGCAGTTACGATCGGGAGCCTATTATAGGGAATAGCATAAATATATTGAACGCTAGGTGGTGTAGAGTGGTTTTGTGTGCTAGGAAACCGTGATGAAGATTCTAGTCGATCGACTGAGCAAGGATGAGCTCATATATGAGCTCGGATTCCCAGCGGATAATGTGGAGGGCATGCGAAAGACGCTAAGAGCAACTCTCAAGTCAGAATCAGCGCTGGATACCTCATACGTGGAGGCAGCTTACCCGTTCGAGTATGAGACGGATCATGCGGAGCTTGTAGCGAAAGCGGTGGAGATTGAAGAGTTGGTGGCGAAGGTATCGGGAGACAGGATCGCGTCTGAATATCTGAAGATTCGTGTCAAGGTAGAGTTTGCTTTTCGTCGTTTGGGACGTATGCGGGCCACGACGCCAGAACAGATAGAGGGAGTCAAGGAACTCAGGAAACGGTTCATCCTCGCAATGGGGACCTTTGTTTCTAAGACGGAGGAAGAGAGCGATGACGAACAAGATGTTGAGGAGGACATGCCAATCACGGTGATGCGTCAGGAAACAAGAACAACTAGTCTTGCGGAGGTAGCGAAATGGGGGCTGAAGTTCAGCGGAGATGCGTCAGGGTCCGTGAACGCTTTCTTGGAACGAGTTGAGGAACTACGACTTGCGAGGGGACTCACAAAACCCCAATTATTCAGAGCGGCTGTTGACTTATTCGACTCCCGTGCATTGATATGGTTTCGGGCTAACCGAAACTTAGTAGCGTCTTGGGATGAACTAGTGGTCGAACTCAAGGCAGAATTCCTACCCTCCGATTATGAAGACAGGCTGTGGGAAGAAATTCGAAAACGCACGCAGGGAGAGAGTGAATCGATTGGGGTATACGTCGCTATAATGGAGCGCCTGTTTAGTCGTTTGAAGACGGACTGTTCAGAGGTGGAGAAATTACGTATACTACGTCGTAATATAGCGCCTTTTTACCAGCAGCAGTTGAGTTTGAGAACGGTGACCTCGATTGCAGAACTGGTACAAATGGGCCGAACGCTGGACGCGACGAGGGCCTCAGTAGCAGCGTTCGTGCCTCCGAGCACACGATCTAGACGTTGTCTGGAGCCGGATTTAGCATACATGGGCACAAGGAACGGGGATACGGTAGCGGCAGTAACAACACAGCATCAGATGCTCTGCTGGAATTGTAGACGTGAAGGGCATATGTCGAGGGACTGTCGGGAACCTCGTCGCTGTTTCGGGTGTGGACGTCAGGGAGTCATGCGCTCTGCTTGTCCTGATTGTCGAAGTGTGAGCCAAGGCCAAGGATCGAGGGCTAGGTCAAGCAGAGAAATTTCGGGAAACGACCGACGTGCTCGCTAGGCGGTCGAGCGAGCACAGAACAGAGGCCGCAGCAAGAAGTAGCCCAACCAGTGGTAGAGTACGCGCTGGTGAGAAGTGTTCAGGATAGCCGTCCGCATCTACGAGTGGAGATTGAGGGTATTACCATGGATGGTCTTCTAGATTCGGGAGCAAGTAGGACAATAGTCGGTGGGAAGGGTTGGATTCAATTAGAAGGAACTGGGGCGACTTTGGGTCGAGAGGGAGTTGGAGAAATTCGACTGGCGAATGGGATGACTTGCGCTGTGGCTGGTGAGGCGCGGTTGAAATTTTCCTTGAATAATCGTGAGTATTGGTTGCAGACATTGATAGTGCCATCGATACCTCACGAAGTAATATTAGGGGTAGATTTCTGGCAGAAGTTCGGCGTGGTATTAGACATGAGGGGTCAGCAGTGGAGTTTCGTCGCGACTGCGGAGCTGAATAGCGGGGGCGCACTGCGCGGACGGTCGCAATTATCGGATGAGGAAACCAAGGTCTTAACGGATATGTTGGAAGAGCAGTTCAGATTAATGGGAGACGGTCTGGGCTGCGCGAAATCGGTGGAACACGTAATTAAGACCACGGCATCACCCATCAAACAAAGATACTATCCGGTATCTCCGGCAGTTCAGAGGCAGATCAATGAAGAGCTGGACGAAATGCTAAGAAATGGAGTGGTCGAAGCATCGTCGAGTCCCTGGTCATCTCCCATACTGCTCGTTCGTAAGAAAGACGGATCGTATCGATTCTGTGTAGACTTTCGCAAGTTAAATGCTGTATCGGAGAAAGATGCATACCCGTTGCCATATACTAGGTGGGGTGAAAAGTAAGCTCCTTGACCACCAGAATGCGCTGCAATCGCCAAAAAGATTATTGTGCCTTATAGTCCATTTATATTTAGGCGGACATGTCAAATTTCAGAGCGACACAGTCATTTGTTTTGTTTTGACAGCCGATTTTTGTTGACGTGTTTGGCATCATGTTGAGTATGGATAAAAGTGATTTTCGTTCTCTCATAAAACATTATTTTTTGAGAGGCAAAACGGCGAAGGAAACAAAAGAAAAGTTGAACAAATATTATGGGGCTAGTGCTCCTTCAGACTACTTCGTGAAATATTGGTTTCGAGAATTTCGTGGTGGCCGAAACTCCACTGCCGATGAAGTCCGCAGTGGCAGGCCCTCCGAAGCGGTTACAGAGGAAAATTCCAAAAAAATACATGAAATGGTGTTGGCCGACCGGAAAGTGAAAGTGCGTGAGCTAGCAGATGCCACAGGGATTAGTACTGAGCGCACACGCCATATTTTGGGCGAGATTCTGCAGATGAAAAAATTATCCTGCCGCTGGGTGCCGCGCATGCTGACTCCGGACCAAAAACACGAACGCGAGCGCACTTCGGAAGCGTGTTTGGCCATGCTGAGGCGAAATCGGGTGGACTTTTGGCGTCGATTGGTGACTGGATCCACTATTTCACGCCAGAGAACAGAATGAGTGCCCGGCTATGGACTGAAGCCGGCACGAGTGCTCCGAAGCCGCCAAGGGAGGCTCAATGGGTCGGAAAGGTCATGGCGTCGGTTTTCTGGGATTGTCATGGCATACTCTTCGTGGACTACCTCGAAAAAGGAAAAACAATCAACAGCGAGTATTACTGCGCATTATTGGAGCGATTGAAAGCTGAAATCAATGCGAAACGGCCTCACATGAAGCGAAAAAAAATTTTGCTTTTACAAGACAACGCGCCGTCACACAAGAGCATCGCAACAATGGCTAAAATCAACGATTTAGGGCTCGAATTGCTTCCCCATCCACCTTATTCGCCTGACTTGGCTCCCTCGGACTATTATCTGTTCCCAAACCTTAAAAGATGGCTCATCAATAAAAAATTCAGCTCGCGCGAGGAGATCATCGACGCCGCGGAGGAGTGTTTTGCAGGCCTCCCGGAAAATTACTTTTCGGACGGGATCAAAAAGTTGGAAAATCGCTGGAATAAGTGTATCGACCTAAAAGGGGACTACGTTGAATAAAATTTAAAAAAAAATTAAAAAAAAACATTTTTTCATTCCCAAGGAGCTTACTTTTCACCCCACCTAGTATTTCAACCACCTTGGAAAAATTGCGTAACGCCAAGTTTTTGTCGACGCTGGATGTCAAGTCAGCGTACTGGCAAGTGCCGATGGCTGAAGGATCCCGGCAGTACACAGCATTCACCGTGCCCGGTAGGGGATTATTTCATTTCCTGAGAATGCCATTCGGCCTCCATAATTCTGGTGCGCCGTGGCAGCGCCTTATCGACACCGTGTTGGGTCCGCAACTGGAACCATTTGTATTTACATATCTGGACGATATAATTATAGTGACAGAAACGTTTAGTTGGCACATGGAGGTTCTTCAGGAGGTTTTTGTTAGATTAAGAGAAGCGGGCTTACGTGTGTCACGAGAAAAATGCCAGTTTAGCCGAGCGCAGCTCAAATATTTAGGGTACCTGGTGGACAGGGAGGGACTTAGCGTAGATCCCGAGAAAGTTCAGGCTATCAGAGAGTTTCCGCGGCCCACGACGGTGAAGCAGGTTAGACGACTTCTTGGTATGGTGTCGTGGTACCGAAAATTCATCCCGGGTCACGCGACCATGGTGGCTCCTCTCAGTGACCTATTGAAGAAGGGCCGGAAATTTGTCTGGTCGGAAGAGTGCGAGCAAGCTTTCACGTCCTGCAAAGAGAAACTATCAACAGCGCCAGTCTTAGCATGTCCAGACTTTGACCTGCCGTTCAAGGTGCAGACGGACGCATCAGACGTAGGCATCGGAGCGGTGTTGAGTCAGGCGCACCCAATGGGAGAAAAAGTTGTATGCTATCTGAGCAGGGCGCTGTCGAAGATGGAGAGGAAGTACTCCACGACGGAGAAAGAGTGCTTGGGGGTGCTATGGGCAGTTGAAAAGCTTCGACCATATATCGAGGGGACACGTTTCGTGGTCATAACCGATCATCATTCTCTGGTATGGTTGAATAACCTAAAAGATCCAACGGGGAGATTGGCCAGATGGGCAGTAAGGCTTCAACAATTCGATTTTGAGGTTATACATCGAAAGGGAAAAGAGCACCTAGTACCAGACGCACTATCTCGAGCGATCGCCCAAGTAGACTGTGTTTTGTCCTCTCAAGAAACGGAGCCTTGGTTTGCAAAGATGATGGCGGAAGTAAGCGCGAATCCTGACAAGTTCTCAAATTGGAAGGTCGTGGGGAACGGGTTATGGAAACAATGTCCGGACAGGCGAGGAGTGGCGGGAGTTAATCATGGGTGGAAGAGAGTTGTGCCAAAAGCAGAGAGGGGAACCATACTTCATCGGTGCCATGACGACCCGAAGGCAGGGCACATGGGGATTGCACGAACGGTGGCGCGTGTAGCGCAAAATTTTTATTGGCCTCGCATGCGGTCGGATATCCGGAGTTATGTGCGAAGGTGTAAAATGTGCCAGGCGTGCAAAATTGAGCGAAAAGCTCCAGTTGGATTGATGTCTATCAGGGCGGGTGAGGCCAAATCTCCCTGGGAGATGGTGTGCGTAGATCTAATAGGGCCACTGCCTAGGTCAACGCGCGGATATACCTATATTATGACGGTATACCTATATTCTGGACTACGTCACGAAATTCTCCGTTTTACTACCGGTAAGAACAGCGTCGGCAGCGGCGGTTTTCCGTCTGCTGGAGGAAAATGTTCTGTTAGTCTACGGGGTACCGAAAGTCCTAGTATGTGACAATGGAGTGCAATTTGCAGGCAAGCAGTTTCGGCAGGCGATAGAGAGGTATGGAACGCGGGTAAGCTACACCGCCCTATATCACCCTCAGGCCAATCCGGCGGAGCGTCGGAATCAAGACATCAAGTGCATGTTACGATGTTATGTGTCCGACAACCATCGCTCTTGGGATGTGTACTTGGCGAAAATCGCGTGCGCGCTTCGTACATACAAGCATGAAGTTACAGGGTTCTCCCCGTACTTCCTTAACTTCGGAAGGGAGATGGTCACTTACTGGGAGGAAGGCGAGCCTCCAGATGGTGGGCAGAAAGATTTTTCGCCAACATCAAACGCAGAGACTCTAGAAGCGATCCGGAAGGAAGTGGTGAGAAGGATGGCCAAGGCGGCCAGGACTAGTAAAGGGCGGTATGACTTGCGTCGTAGGGAGGTGGTGTTTCAGATCGGGGATAAGGTCTGGAAGAAAAATTACGTCTTGTCCGACGCCACTAAAAATTTCGCGGCAAAATTGGCTCCCGCGTTCGTCGGTCCTTATATTATCAGGAAGAAAACGTCGGCATGGACTTTCGATCTGGTTGATATGAAGGGGAAGTCTGCGGGTAACTGGCATTCGAAAGATCTCAAGCCATACATTGCGAACGATAGTGAAACCCAGGGGGCGATATAGATGAAGTAGCTGTAAAATCTACGTTTGGTCACAGTCTGAAGATTTCCAATAATATGGATAGAAATTGAGTTAGGGAAACTAAGTTGTGCGTTTTCTTATGGTGGTGGGTCTAGTTTGTAAATAGGATAGGGTAGTGGTGATGGAGCTCTAGTGTAAGCATCTTAGTAGATAGAGGTGGTGGTAATAGTTATATAATAGTATAAGCGCGATAGGTTAGTGGAGGTGGGGGCATAGATTTAAAAAAAAAAGGAAAAAAGAACTTTAGGTCATAGAGGAGAGTGAGATTCGCGAAAGAATTTAGGTTTTCAAAAAGTTCGGAATAAGGCATGCATTACAATATAACATTTTAGAATATGTTGATCGGAAAAAAATTACCATTTTGTTTCTCGGCGGGGAGTGGGTGGTGATCGTCGTTATTCCGCGGGCTTTGTGGTATTCTTGTTTTATTTTGCAAGTTTGTTTTTTTTTGGCCGATTTGTGTGTCATCAATCCATGGTAGTGGCTGTGTGTGTGGTGTCCTAAAACCGAGTACAAACAGGATTAGTGTCGTGATGTGGAGGGGGGTAATAACCATCACCAAGTTCTAACTACGACACGAAACGTCACATGCACAAAGTCAAGCAGGAATTGTCAAGTATACACAGAAGAATTTCTCAATTAGAAAGTAAAATGATCTAATGTAAATTGGTAGTTGAGTCAATTTGAAATGGAACTACGAATCTTCTGCGGATTAAATAGGCTGGATATACAGTGGTAACGATATTTCCGTTTTAAAGATTGCATTATTGAACGTAGAACTAGACATTCCAGCGACGACCAAGACACTAAGATACGGCGTTATAGGCATGTAGGCCAGGTTAGGGAATTAAAAATAAACGCGTAGGGCTCAAGTCGTATTTGAAAGGAGGTGAGTTGTATCGATCTGTTGCTCTGTTTGTACATCGATTAGTTGAGTGAGTGAGTGGGTTGATTACGTAAGCGCGAATGAAAATTTGAAGTAGAGAGTTGTAAAATTCAAGCTAGGGGTAGGTGTTTGATACGCGAGCGAGCGGGTTGACGGTTGCGGTGGAACGAGGAGTTGCTTAATAGGATTGATCGTTAAAGATGATTGTCGAGAATTCCCGCGGAATCCTCTGAAGCGAGGGGGGTGTCACGGTCGGAACGAACAGACATCATGCGCGACCCGTCGAAATTATAAATAAATAAAAAAAAAAAAATATACCCTCTACCAATCTTCGAAAGTAAGAGTGATAGAGGGTAGCTCGGTACCAAGGAGTAATTCATTGCGTTTTAGAAACTAGCGTAACTGTTAGGGCCATAGCTTTAGGGTAAAACAATAGAAGAATGATTCCTCGATACAACAGCGACGTACGTAACGAGATCGGAACAGGCCGACAACCACGGAAACGTGACCAACGACCGCGAGAATCAGAAAAGGGAATCGCGGACAGCAGGTGGCAGGCGGACGGGGACGACTTAAGTGGTGCCGACATCGATTCTACCGCGGGAAGCACATACATAGACGACACTTAGCACATACTTACTGTGGATTTCTACGGGTGAATCCTTAATACCTCGAGGCGACCTGTCGCATCTGGGAGACCAACTTCGATTTCACGATCAAAACGTCCGAAGCGACGGAGAGCAGGATCAATGGAATTTGGTCGATTCGTGACCGCCATAACGATCAAGTGCGAGTTTTGTTTTTATACCATCCAGGAGAGTAAGCAGTTCCGATACAATACGTCGTTCGACTTCACCATGAGTCTTCCCTCGCTTGGGAGCAATAGCATCGATTTCGTCAATGAATATGATCGCCGGGGCGTTCTTTTTAGCTTCTTCGAAAGCCTTACGCAAATTAGATTCTGATTCGCCGGCTAATTTCGACATGACTTCAGGTCTGTTTATCTAAAAGAAGAAGGCATCAGAGAAGAAAAATACACCGGAGCAACAATACAAAACGGCTAAACACGTTTGCCGTACACGACATCTGAGCACAATTGTATGACAACGACGGCGGATATATGGACGCACGAGCTATCATCATTGACGGCCTCTTCGACTATCAGACGGGTTGGACGATCGTTCTTTTTCAGCATGGCGGCTGCTAAAGCATCAGGAATCTTAGAAATTATCAAACGCACAGCAAGATAAGACACTCTAGATCGTACACCACTCAAGCTACACTTGTCACAAATGTCAGCGGCCATGGCCTATGACAACAGAGCAACGCAGAATGACAGTTTGGTCAGTAAGGGTACTAAAGGGGAAAAGTGGTACTGCAATTGTACCAAAAAAATGGACAAGTGCAGATTGAATTGGCATTTCCAGTCCGAATCATTCTCAAAGTTCAAATACCCACAACGGGTTGTGAAAGGCCGCTTTAGCGGGAATCGAAATGTTGAATCGAGAACTGAAGTGAAAAATGGAATAGGGAGATTCTTTTTGATTTTGGACACGGTAAGGAGCAGGTTGGTGTAGAAGTGTCCAGGAAATAATATTGGATATTATATATTTTTCTTCTTGGCACGTACTGGCGACTGTGGTGGACTGCGACGGAACAAGAAATATGGTCAAGGAGTTTCAGTACATTCAAGACGGAAGCGGGAGCGGAAAGAAAAAGAATTCGAAAGGAACCTGTTACGAGACGGATTTCTGTTTTTCTCAGCGACGGAAGGGTAATTGATACCGAGTTGCGCGAAGTAATCGATGTATCGTAGTCTTCATCAAACGGAAAGGGCCCCAGCGTGGGATTTTTACCAGTTCAACGCGAGATACAGTAACTCCAAGGCAATTTTCGCAGGTTAGATAGTTTAAGTTATTCCTTAGGTTCGTTTCAGTCGTTAAACCGAATCATCCACTTGTCACAATGAAAAATGTGTAAATTTAAATAACGCGGAAGAGATTTGGAAAATAGATAATGTGTTAGTGATAAGTCATGCTACCAGCAGTGGTAGAGCTAACCAACCGTTGTTCGTAATCAGATAAGTGAATTAAATAAAAGTGTAAATTCAGGAGGAAAAAACCTTGGTACCATCTCGTATCCGTAATTTTCTTGGTAGCGTAATCGCGAGGCATTCTTTCGGCGGGATCTTACTTTTACCCGCGAGACCGAGCAAACCGTCGTCACCTTCTCGCTTCGGGACGACCGGCGAGTGTAAAATTCCGGCCAAGAAGCGAGTGGCGCCTACCCACCCCATTTCTCTGCGAGCGAAGGCCGCCCGGAATTTGTCTTCGTGGTCTGGACAAGCGACTTAGATCCGTGGAAAACTTGTCGAAAGAGTTTCGGTAACAAAACTTAGTGGAATTTCAGGCTAGTATAAGTAGTCTAAGTTTTAGCTAAGAGGCTTTTCAGGATGTCTGACTTCTCCGGACATGAGTCCGGCGACGTGAGGCTCAGGAAGAAACCCCCCAAGGACTCCCCCCACGGAAGAAGAAGGTACCCCAGGAGGAGGAGGTCTCCCGGAGTGAGGAGAGTGACAGCGCCTCAGATGAGGATCGGCCGATAATGGTCAAACTCAAGGAAACCCTGGAGAGATACAAGAAGGCTGCAGCCGACTCGAAGGAAGGCGGCTCGCTGAAAACGAAAGGCCCCAAGTCTGAAAGGACGCCCACTGCAACCAGCGACAGCGATGGGACAGCAAAAAACAGAACCAAGCAGAAGACAAAGCCCTCCACGAAAGATCCAGAAATGAGCGAGAGAGAGGCGAGGCCCAAAAAAGGAGCCGTTCGTAAGGAGCCGTTCGGAAGGAACCAGCGACAGCGGGCGTACCCTCGGATGGCGCTGGTATGACTACAGGCAGACAAGGAACCAAGAGAAAGACAGACCCCAGGGATAAAAAGGTGCCGAAGGATACCCCTGTGGCCAGCGAAGTATCAGCAAACGAGGTCGAAATGGAGAGCGAGATGGAGATTACAGTCGTTCCATACGACAAAACCCGCAGGAGCGAAGAACGCAGCGCTCTTGCAATAACGAAGGAAGTCTCGAACAAGGTAGAACGCCTCAAGGAGCTTGTTGGCAGGAGCCAGGAGGAACTGGTGCAAACCATGCACGCGGTCAACACTAGAACTTTGTTAAGATAGGAATCCCACTATATGGCCTGCAATACAGATTTAGTCGTCATGCCTCCCCCTGCAACAACAAAAGTTAGGAGCACCTCGAAGACAGGATCAGCCGCTGACCCTGTTAGCAAAATTAAGTACATCGTGAACAAGGTGTTGCAGACCATGGCAGCCCAAGGCACGAGTGGCCAGAACGTTGCTGAAATTTGCACTATTCTTGGAGACGTTAGCGAAGAGCTTGCCAGAATTGTGGCCAGGGTTGAGCGACTGGAGGAAAGGCTGGAGGCGATGTCAACCCCGGAGAGTGGCCGCTCCAGAACGACCCATCCTGCGCCAGTCTTGACCGCCAGTTCTGCAAACGCTGATCGCGTGTGGCCGGCGATAGGTTCGGTTACTCGACCCAGCAGCATTAAGCCTGCAGGCCCGTCAAAGCCGGTAGAGACATGGGCAATAATTGCCTGAGGTGGCAAAGCCTAACTCACTGAGGAGATCCTCAGCGTCGTAAAGAAGCAGATTCTCCCTGACCTGGGAGTGAGGGTCGAAAACGTGCATAAGTTGAGGGAAGGTGGAGCGATTATTCGCTTCCCAAGTTCGAATGAGCGAAAGAAGGCAGTGGAAAACCACGTCTTCAAAAAGTGCGATCTCGTTGTTAGCCTCCCTAAGAAGCCTGGACCCCAAATAGTAGTGCACAAGGTGCACTGCATGATTTCCCCTAAAGAGCTGCTGACGGAAATACACGACAGCAACTTGGCCGATACCACCCCCAAGCAGCACTTCATGAAAAACACTAAAATTGCTAGTAGGGTCATCCGACCTGGTGAGGATGAGACTTCTTATGTTGTAATCGACACAAAGGAGGACATCGCGCAAGCATTACTGTCCGCTGGACGCGTGTATGTGAAATGGTTCAAATACCGTGTGACCGAAAGGGACCCGGTGTGGGCATGTTACCGGTGTTTCGGTTTCGACCATATGGTTGCCGACTGTGGGGCTAAGGAGCAGACCTGCTGGCGCTGCTCTGTCGTTGGGCATATGGGTGCAAAATGCACCAGGCCGCCCCACCGCCGGAACCGCGCGTTCCGCGGATGGGAGGCCGGACACCAGTTGAGGTCCGCTGAGTGCCCTGTCTATATGCCACAGCTGGCTAGATTGAATGCCCGTCACTAATATGGATTTCAAAATCCTACAATTTTACTGCAACCTTTCCGTTGCTCTAATGAGTGAACTAGGGGAGTTTATGGTCGAGCATGGGTGCAGCTTCGCTCTCTTGCAAGAGCCTTGGCACCACGGGGAGCATGTCAGAGGGTTACCCTCTGGCATGCGAGTGTTCACCACAGACCGCCCCGCTTTGGCAGCGGTAATGGTTAACGACGCTGCTGTCGAATGCATGAGAGTCACGCATCTGTCCAGCGACCGTGGGGTCTGCGTTTGAACAAAGGGTGTATTTTGGGAGCTCTTCCTTATAAGCATGTACTGCAAGCACGCCGATGAGCTCACTCTACTCTATATCTGGATGGGGTGCTGCCGCACATCTGACTACCAATCCTGGGTATGGATGCCAACGCCTCTTCCGCGCTATGGCACAGCAAGATCACCAATAGGAGATCAGCGCATCGTGCCCTGGAGCGCGGGGAGGCGTTGACCGAGTGGCTACTGCAGAACCAGATACATGTACTGAACGCACCGTGCGAGCAGTACACCTTGGATGGTCCCGTGGGTGTCAGCGACATTGACGTGAGTTGCGCAAACAGCGCCGCGTTGCGGATGGACGTCTCTTGGCGCCTTGTCCCGGGCTGGGGAACCAGCGACCACAGCCTGATAGAGATGAGGGTGACCTCATCTCTGCGGACGGAACCTGGTGCCCCTGTCAGGGGGAATTCGTGGTTCGTTAGGACCGGAGACCGGGTGGCGTACGAGGCCCTGATACAGGGGTATGCTAGTCATGTCCCTGTATCGGAGTTCTCGTCAATGTCTTGCGCCGAACAACTCAGACTCATCTACGAGTGGATGGGACAAACAAACGACGAATTGTGCAGGAGACGTCGTCGGACAAACCCGCGACGCACAAGGTGATGGACGGAAGCCCTAGCGGCCACGAGGAGAGAGGTGCGAAACCTAAGGCGGAATTTTCAGCGCGCCCACGCATGCTGGTTACAGGGGTCAGATCTGTCCCAGTTGAGAAACGAGTACCATAGGCAGATACGTCAGGCTAAGACGGACGACTGGCGACGCTTCATCGGAGACAATACTCAGGATCCCTGGGAGCAGGCCTACCGGGCATGCCGCGGGGCAGACACCCGGCGTGAGCTCTCTAGTATGAATGATGGCGGCTCATTTACGACAACATGAAGCGAGAGCGTGCAGGTTCTCCTGAAGACTTTCTCCCCACGTGCGGAGGATGCGGGCACTGCGAGACCCCTCGGGAGTGGGGCTCAGGAGCCACCTGAGCTTCAAACCTGGGAGATCGACGACAGCGTTCGCAGACTCAGCAGGAGGAAGGTATCTGGGTGGGACGGTATGACTGGCCAAATGTGTAAAAGCATTTGGCGGGCCATTCCTGAACACTTAGGTAGTTTTCTGGAGGCCTGCATACGCCAGGGTGTTTTCCCAGCGGCATTGAAGGAGACCAGGGTGGTCATATTGCTGAAAGCAACCGACAAAATCCTTAGCGACCCCAGGTCATACCGTGGGATTTCCCTTATTCCAGCACTTAGTAAAGTGCTGGAGAGGGTGATCACCGGCTCCATCCGGGTGATTCAGGCCCCATTAGCTTGTCACAACAGCTTGTCACTACATGGTCGAAGCCCAGACACCTGTAGCAACACCTAACTGGAGCCTGCACCGACACGATATGCAAACCATATCACATATAGTCTTTCTCGGGACAGGATCATCTCAGCAATATCCTCCGTTGCCTCAAAGACAACATTAGAGGATATCATTCCCTCTTTCATCGGCCTACTGACAATTTTTACCCCCTTATTATACCTCTCTTTACTCAAATCCCCCTTCAGATTATTTTCAAAAATCTCGTTCATCCGATTTTCGCTGTTAATGGCACAATCAACATTGCGCAACACTACTTTCGGCCTTAATTTTTTTTGAGCACTCACATCCAGCCCACACTTACCGAACACTGTGTTATTCAACACTTTCTTTCTCTCTCCCTGCGATGGGATTCTGATCCCCGCCCCCGCTCTTACCTTATGTACCGCATGCACCCGCACATCCAGTACTGGCAAGACCTTTTCTTTTTCTATTTTTAACACCTCCTCTGGTCTCTCATCTTTCCTACCCCTCACAATTGTCGACCATGTTTCAGCCGGCTGAGGGGGTCTCTTCTGCAAGCTATCACTAGGTACGCTTGTACTCCGTCCTTCTTCCTTATTCAGCCTCTCCCTGCCATAAGGAGTCTCAACTCTCTCTGGTATTCTACCCTTCATCTTTTTTCCTAACATGTAAGAACATATTCCCCTTCTATGCTACTACCCTAGCAATCACCTCATTGATGTCTGCTATCAAACCACCAATCTCCGCCACCAGACATCCTCCTGCAAGCGCTATCATTCCCAAGATTCTGCTACCAATTTCTTATGTCTTCCTAATTGGATCCTCCCCCAACCTCTCACTATTCATGACGCCTTTGCCATGAATCAACCACCATTGTTTCCTCACCCAAATTCTCACTTAACACACCTCTCCTTTTCTTAGCTTCTTTCACACCCAAGTTCTCAGAGCTGCACTCAACTGCCTGCTCCGGTATTCCTTCAATTTCGAGCTCCATGTCCGATTCTACCTCCTTCTCAGATTGATTTCCTCTCTGTAACTTTCTTTGATTCTGCTCTACGATCTCCTTTATACTCCTCACTTGCACAATCTTCTTTCCACTCCTCAGCCTCTCACTCTCCTCCCTAACCTCAACATCTTCCTCAACCGCCCTTCCCCTCTGTCAAACATTGCCTTTAGTACTCCCATTTCCCTTTTCTCGGCCGTGGATAGAGACAGAGGGAGTCTCGTTAATCCATTCATGCGCGTCACTAATTAGGTGACGAGTCATTTGGCAATTTTTTGCTTTTTTTTTGGAGCGGGTAGGAATGTTCTCCTCTCAGTTACAACACCTACGGGGCCATCCCTTTATCGTGTGTTGACGGCCCCGCGTGTGTGGGGTCGACCCACTAAACCTCCCGCTATATTCTTCCATCTATGGTGTAAGGGGATGGGTTGTCCTGTCAATACAATTGGATGATTCCCGTTTCACCCAACTCCGGCCCTTCCCCGTCCTTCCCTCCCGAACGCGCGGTCTGTCATGGTGTTGCACCTAGACCAGTTTGTGTGGCTCCCTTGCAGCACCCTTGTCGTCAAAGAAGATAGAAGTTGCTTGGTTAGCCCTAGTGCAACAAGGTCAGTAGCCGATTTCTTGGACCAGATTCCCTGCCACGAAATTGTGCACGAGGTGAAGGCTATATTATTCCTGGAGACATTATGGCAAGTGGTGACGCAAGACGCTTAAGGCAAGTGGTGATGTCTCCGTTGTTTTGATAATAATCAACCTTCCTCTGGTGTGCGGCGTCTATCGATGTTGAACCGCTCACTACTTGTGCATCTACTACCCAAATTTTATCGTCCTTCTTGCACACCAAGTCCGGTTTGCGGAGACCTTGATCTGTTTGAAATCTATGTTCGGCTTGAAGGTGCCAACCTTTATCCCTCAGAGATTTGCCAAGGACTTTGCAGATTGCATCGTGTCTTTTGACACGGCCTCCACGTGTGCGGGAGCAGCATTGAATGATATGCGCCGCTGTTTCGGTTGCAGTGCAACCGGCCCGACACGTTATATCGCGCGAAGGGGTTCTCATACCTCGTGACGTCCTGACTCTAGTTGGAAGTGTGTTTATCCGGATATGATGGTACTGGATGTAGCTCTACTCGGGATCATAGACCCCGGAGTGTCGACCCAGTTCGAGGATAAATTGCTTTTCGAGCACTCTCTCAGGTCGGAACCGTCGACCGACGTGTGAAGAGCCGTAGCCCACCATTTATTTACTGCACTTCGAGACCGCAGCACAACCCCAGCGTGAGAAGAAACCCTCTCAGCCCATTCCATTCGCTTGCGAATGAAAGGAGTGTTGAAGGCTGCTCTAGCTGCCGGGAATGCCGATTGATTCAATGACGTTAACCTATGTAGCATCATTGATGGTACGGTTAATTCGAAGGCTGGTAAGCCTAAGCCCCCCTCACGAATTGGGGAGTGAAAATAAGCATTCGGGACGTCTTTAGGTAGACGCAGCCATCTGCGAACAGAGAGCCGAATCTGCCTATCCATTGCTCTAAGGTGTTTGAGTGTGGTTCCTTGAAGTATAAGTTTATGGTGGAAACAAGGCATAAGGTAAGACTTCGCAATCTTAAGCCGTTGTTGTGGCTTAAGTGGGGCTTTGGAAATATTTTCGAGAAAATTCTCCAACTTCCCACCAACGCGCTTAAGTCCTTGAGGTCGGAAATCGACACCTAGGTAGACCCACTTATCTGTGGGACCTAATTGGGTGACTGGTGTACTGTCACCGAAGAAAAATTGGGTGTCCTTCATGATCTTGTACTTCTTGTTCTTTCCATCTGGAATGATGGAGAGACCAGCCGACTTCTGAGAATTAATTGACAGTCCAAGCAAGCGTGCCTTCTCTTCAGTGGTCCGAAGGATAGATTTCATACCAGACATGGTGGAAGCAACAAGGATGATATCGTCTGCGTAGAGTAGGGCGTTAACACGCTGCCCCTCCAGCTCGGAACCGATCTCGGATGGAAGAGACCGGAGGACTTCGTCGACTACAATGCAGAAAATCAACGATGATAGAGGGTCGCCCTGGCAAACCGCCAGCGTGACGCTGATCACATCCGAGCGTTGACCATTCACTTCCAACTTCGTGGTGCTGCGTCTTACAACGTAGTCTACAAACGCAGTAGGCAGACCTCTACCCCCAAGAACAGCAGCGATAGCTTCATGGCTGACACTGTCAAATGCCTTAGCAAAATCCAGTTGGCACAAATGCATCTGCTGAAGTTTTGATCGGGCATTTTCCAGGATTGATGCCAGGACGCAGATGTTTTCCAGGCAACCATCATCAATGTAGCGTTGTCGGACATCTATCATGTTAGCTTCTCGTAAAAGAGTTGCTAATATTTTATGAAAGTGTCGGACCGCTATAGGTGGAATGCTAATTGGCCTGAAATCGCCTGGCGAATCGCTATTGCTCTTCTTAGGAATAAAGATCGTCCTACTTTGCAATAATGGTTCTGGAAAGGTACCAGCGACCATTATCGAGTTAAAAATGAAGGCTTTGAAAACGGCAAGGACGGCTTTCCATTGCCTTGCAGCCGCACCATCAGGACCCGGCGCGGACGAGAGGGGGAGCCTTACGGATTCAGTTTCCTCGCATGTGATGGGTAGTCAAATATGTTGCAAAGAGTGACTAGCATTCGTCTGTTGGTTTGCATCATATGGTCTAGACGGTATTGTCAGGATGGTGCGCCAGTACTCCTCCATGATGGACATGGAAGGAGGAACTGTGACATTTAAACCATCCAGAACCTCTTTGGCCGCCCTTGACATGTCTTTCTTGATCATGTTCTGCATGCGTGAGTACTCCTTCCTCCTAAAAAGTCGCCTCTCATGCCGCGGAGCTCCTGTTGCGAACGATAGCTATATTTGAATTATTCTATTTCCCGCCTGGGACCTTGTCCATGCTAAGAACATTTTATACTAGTAGGCTCTGAACAAGTTGCCATTTTTGTGAAAAATAAAAGAAGTTTAGTAGTCAATTAATTACTGTTGTGAAAACATTGGCTCGTCTAAGAGAGACGATAATTGGAAAATAAATTCGGTTTTGTTTTTAAATCCATCGTAGTTTCGGGTATCGAATTCAACAGCTCCGATGGGAGGTCTTAACAAAAGTCCTCGCGGGTGTGGAGCCGATGGCCGATCGGTTGGTGGAAAAGTCGATCGGAACCACGATTCAAGCAATTCACATGCATCTTGTCCCCGAAGCAGACGTTCACCTACTCCGGTTAGAGACGACGTGTGGTAGCTGTCAATTTCGCGAAGTCCTGGTAGAAGAGACTGGACCGCGATGTGGATATCGCCGTACATGGCGCTCCATCGGGCCGAGAGACTAAGATCATTTATTGATGCCTCCAATGGGTCAAGTGACTCATTGGCCGAGTGGAAAGAAGATGATGACGAGGAAGAGGAGGAGCTAGAGGAACGTTACCGCCTCCTTGTGTCAGGTGGGGAAGATAAACCACTCATAGATGGGGCGGCTCGTAAATCGGCGAGCGCTGCTGCAACAATCTCGCGGTATGTTGCGGTACGCCTTATACCTTTGATAGCTTCGAGGGTGCGAGAGCTATCGAGGTTTGCCAGCAGATGTTGATTTATAAATCTAACCCCCCGTATTGTGGCCAATGCCTCTTCTCTCGCCATCATTCGCATCTCTTCTGATGACCATTCTCTTTTCGTTCTCTCGACGTTAACCTCTTGATTAACCTCCTCCGCGTGGGCCCTTCTTCGATGGACACCAAGACCAATCTTGGATCCAAAGGACCTCGAGCATTCAGGACAGGTGTGTGGAGCAGCTGGTGGCTCCGGCTCAGGGACGCTTGGGGGCACTGCTTGGGGCACAATAACTGGTACTTGGGGAGGAAGGAAGTTTAGACTAGGTGTCTGTACGGGGTTAGCGCGGTGTTGGCTAGGCTGTTCCGGGATGAACTCGCCCAGCTGTTGGATTGCGGTGTTCCGAGGCCTCCGCCGCAGATTATGATAATTGTTCTGTGTATTGAATCCAACAAATTTTAAGCTTCAATGGGCTGGCAACCCAATGAAGCGAAGGGTTAATACCCCAAAACCCCTTCCCTTAGACCAAAGTACGGTACCGACAAGCTGAGCAAGAGGCTATGTAAAGAAATAAGAAAAAGAAAATGAAATAAATAGGAGAAAACCTCAAGATAGAGGATGGTGAAATAGAGAAGAGGAAAGAAAGAAAGGATGAAAGAAAGGAAGAAAGAAAGAAAGCCTATCGCAGAAGAGTAAACCAAAAAGAGAGAAAGCAGTAGCTAAGCAAATAGAAGATAGAAGGAGGCCTAGGAAGGATAAAAGGTGACAGATGCTATACATGAAACGAGACAGATGCTAACATGGAAGAATAAGTTAAAGACTAAATAATATATAAATAACATATACTAAACATGAAAAGAATAAGCTATCGGAATAAAATAAAGAAAAAGAGAATAAACTAAATAAATAACATGAAAGAATAAATTAACATAGATATAAACAAACGGTACAGACATAGATAAACGTAATGTGTAAGTGAATAAACAGGAATAACAATAATATTCATCGAACTAGGCGCAGTAATACACCTTGATGATATAGCAATTTGTTATATATGAAATAGTCCATAGTTGTTTTTCTGGTGTTCCACGTAACAGAGGAGGATGATATAAGACCCGGGACGTCAAGGTGAAAATGCAGTATGGCAGCTCTAGAGACACCTGTGTAGACCCGTACCTTAATTCAAAGCGTGATTGCTTACCATTGGTATGTCACTGCCACAAGAGATTTTACGGGTGTGAGTGTAGAGGAGGACGGGCTACAACAAGGTGCACTGCCATGGCTACGTGCACTTATGCACCAGCGTTGACGCCCGGGCCTTCCGTCGACACCACCTCCGTAAAGAACTTTTTGGTGGCCCATGAATGCGATGGATCAGCGGAGGCGGACTGGACACAAACAGGTGCTATGATTTACAACCCATATGTTCCACGACCGCACACCGCAACACCATCGCAACATTAGACCCATTCTTTATTTATTTATTGCCAATTTTCGTTCATTCATCAGAGGGTTTTGATTTCCACAGTTGCGGAAAGAAAAATTATGATAAAGCTTGTTTGTGAAGGTAAAACATATCAAGAAGTAGGAAAAATAGTTGGGAGATCATTTTCTTCAGTAAGAACTGTAGTCAACAAATGGAAAAATGACGGAACTTATATTAATAAAACGGGACGTGGACGAAAAAAGTTACTGTCACTTAAAGATGAGGAATACATTCGACGGGAAATAGAAAAATGTCCAAAGAAGCCGATTATTAATTTGAGGGCTGAAGTTTCTCATATGATCCAAAAACCAATATCTAAGGAAACTATGAGAAGAACATTGCGAAACCATGGTTTAAATGGAAGAATAGCCCGTAAAAAAACCATTTATTTCAGAAGCAAATAGAAAAAAAACGATAAGAGTTTGCGAAAACTTTCGTAAATGAGGGTCCAGATTTCTGAAAAAACATATTATTCAGTGACGAAAGTAAGTTCAACCTATTTGGCTCTGATGGCAGACAAATAGTTTGGAGGAAAGCGAATACCGAGCTAAAGAAAGAAAATTTGTGTGGAACCGAAAAACATGGAGGAGGTAATGTGATGGTTTGGGGCTGCATGTCTGCAGGAGGAGTTGGCAACATGGAATTTATTGAGACCACTATGGACAAATTTAAATACGTCGATATCCTGAAAAGGAATTTAAAATCAAGTGCTATTAAATTAGGACTATCGGATGTGTTTTGGTTTCAAGAAGATAATAATCCAAAGCACACCGCTCATATTGTAAAGATGTGGTTGCTTTATAATACGCCAAAACAATTAAAAACTCCACCTCAGTCTCCAGGCCTTAATCCAATTGAACATTTGTGTTCAGTACTTGAGCAACAAATGCGAAAATTTTCAATTGCGAATAAATCCGAGCTGAAGTCAATAATAGCCAGGGAATGGCAAAATATTCGCCCAACCATAACAAAAAAGTTAGCGGAAAGTATGCCTAGAAGACTAGCAGCAGTAATCAAAGCCAACGGATATCCAACTAACTACTAATAATAAATTATTTTATATTTTTCCAGTGATCTTGAAGTTTGTGCCTTGAATTTTTTTGTTGATTTTTTCTTTTGTTACTTAATTGTTTAATATATTGAATTTTATAATTTTTTTTTTATTCATTTTTGTATTTTTAGTCTTCAATTTAATAAAAAATAAAAAAAATTGTGATAATATTTAACAGGTAAACATTGGACTTATGAGACTATGTGTATATGACTTTTCATCAAGCGGTCTCTGAAACCAAACTTTTCCTGAATAATTGAAAGCAGTCGGATTTCCACTTCGCCTTACTGAAGCATGAAGTTTGTCGAAAATTTTATTAAGAAATGATAAAAAAAATCTTTCGTTTATTAAACATGCGCCCACTAGGAAGACAACCTCTTCCGTAAGGCTGGACATGAGTCCAGGGGCATCTTACCTCCCGCGGTCTCGTAAATTTTACAACCCCGGTAGGATTGGAGACACCCTCGTGCCGATTTGCAGTCACGAGGAGAACCAAAACTGGTGAACCACATAGGATCTCAACCTTTTCCTCCTTGGCACTTTTAGTGCTACTTTTAGTTTTTCCAGCGGATTTCATATTATCGGATCTTCGAAACTAGGCTGCTTTTTCCCAGACTTGTATGGAAATTTTGCTCGAAACAACTCGAAAAGGTCCCCGAATTCATGCTGGAACAAAAAAAAATTTGGAAAAAATGGACATTTTGCGCACTTACCCCAATAAAAACTTTTTTTTCGCCATTAAAATATCACTATTGTACTCCCCGACCACTTTCAATCATCGAAAGCGCCGTAAAGTTAGTGTTTGTTAAACTATGGCCAAAAAATCCCCTTACTCCCCTACAAAGCCGAAATTTTTGTATCACAGCAATAGGTCTTGGCCCGTTATGTCCCAAAACTCAATCCTTTTGTCTTAAAAACTTTTTGAATATTTGAACAAAATACTCGCAAGCACGAAAATACTGTTTTTAACCGTTTTCAAACAGTTCGTTCTAACAAACGAAAAACGGTTCGTTTAAAAAAACGAAAAAACGATGAAAAACGGTTCATTTAAAAAAAACGAACAAAGATGAAAAACGGTTTCAAAAAAACGATTGGTTTTATAAAAACTATTCGTTTTAGAAAAACTGTTCGTTTGAGAAAAATGGTCCGTTTTAGAAAAACGATTGGCCTTGAAAAACTATTCGTTGTAGAGTAGTTGGAATAATTGGTTTTAGAAATACTATTCATTGTAGAAAAACGGTTTGTTTTAGAAATGCTGTTCGTTTTAGAAAAATAAGTTTCGTTTTAGAAAAACTACTTGGCAAAACTGTTCGTTCGTTTTTTTTTGGAGCCAATCGTTTTTTTCAAACTGTTTGGTGTTTTGTAGCCAATCACGAATCACAATGCTTTGTTTAATTAGACAGTCGGATTCCCCAAGTCCGTGCTAGTTCTGAATTAATTGTCAATTGTAAGTCTTTATAAATAGATTAGAACAGAATTCCAATATATTATTAGTAAGCAAGTTCCGTAATTGGTCATGTAAACTACAATCCGAGTTCTTCTTTGTATCTAACTGAGTTATAGTATTTTTATAAAGCCTTCTGATCTTTCCTCGGTGTAATCTTCCCTTTGGAGATTTCTTATTGTGATGACCCTTTCCTTCATTTTCTTGATTCGTTCTTGAATAATATTGTGATCGATTTTGAATTCTTGAACCTCTGTTGGGGTGGTTTTTTATAGTTGAGTGATATGTTTGGTTATAAAATCTTACGGCTTTTAACATTTGGGTTTTAATTGGTTGTTGTTCTTCTAAGTTGAGGACTCTCACTTTTTCTAATATCGTACTATGAAACCTTTCAATATTTGCATTTTTGGTGTGGCTATTTGCTTTAATTATGTTATTATATGAAAGGCTGGCTATAGCTGAACTCCAAAGAACAGAGAAAATGAAACTATATATAAGTGTGTACGAATGTGTGCGTGTGTATCAAAAGCAAATTTCAAAAGAACAGTGCATACAGCTGAGCAAAACTTAATTTTACAACACTCCCACTTTTTGCGAAGGCCTTTTCCTCTTTGTTTTTTTTTTTACTTTTGTAAAGAATTAAACGACTTTCCACGTTCAATGTCAACGTTAGAGTGCTTTATTCGACCGCTCTTCTTCTTCTTCTTCGCAGAAAGCTTATACATATTCAAGTTCTCATACAAGTGGTTTACATTTGCAATTTAAATTCAAAATCGATTATTTCGCTACAGTTCTGACGTCCTGATTTAACACTCGCCCTCGGGTGTTGCTGGTAGGTCGGATATCTGAGGCATCGTCATCCATCGTTTGAACTTGCTGTGGTCATAGACACCTTTCATTGGTTTTTGAGTTATTTGAGATCCCGGGATATCGGATGCAACGTAACGGTCGTTTTCTAATATCCGAACGATAACATAAGGTCCTTCATATTTGGGCAGAAGTTTACGATTGACTCTGGGTTCGACAACCCTATTTTGAATCATAACATATTCTCCTTCCTCGAATACTTGGACTTCGCGGCGCGCGTTTAGAATCGTACCTCAATTTAGTTTTTCCTTCTGTACTTTCGTTTTGACGTATCGCGTTAGATCGTGTATGTTCTAAATTACGGTTCACTGGAGGTAGCTCATGTAAGAATTCACGAATTCCGTCTATAAATTTGCCCCGTTGACCTACACCGAAGAGCATATTACTCGGACATTCCGCTATACTCTCGTTGACCGTATTGTTGAAAATAATCTCGCAATCACCCAAAACCGTATCCCAAAGATTCATCTCTTTGGACAAAAGGACAAAAGGGACAAAACGTGCGATTCAATTGCTCAACTTGACCATTAGACTTCGGCGAAGCGGTAGTGTTTTTTACATGCTGAACATTATTTTCAGTCAAAAATGCGATAAAAGAATTAGAAAGAAAGCACGTACTCCGATCTGAAATGAGGCTGCGCGGTCGGCTGTAACTACGAAAATATTCAGTTAGAGATTTAAGGACTTCAGCCGTATTAGTACTCATCGCGGGATAAAGTCGCGTAAATCGAGTGAAGGCGTCCACCACTAGCAAAATATATCGGTTTTCCAGTTTTGTTCTTTGAAGAGGTCCAAAGTGATCGATATGCATCATGTCAAAAGGCATGGTTCCTTTCTTAATATTATGGAGATATCCTTCTGATTTTCCAGTATTCGCTGAGTACACAATGCATTTTAAGCAATTTTTAATATGTTCGGTTACTTTCTGGGATATTTTTGGAAAGTAATAAACTTGTTTAATCAAAGCAATAGTTTTTCTAGCCCCAACGTGGCCCATGTCATCATGGCAAGATCGTATTACAGAATTCTCAAAACTGTAGGCGTTTCCCCTCTTTGCGGAATAATAAATTGTCTTGAATTTCATAATCGGAACTTTTTGTTTTACGAATGCGATCTTTAATGGTATTTATAAAATCATCCTGACCTTGGAGTGAGTTTAAGTGCGTGTGAGAAAGAACTGTCCTTCACAATATAGCATCCCTAATCGACGAACGGATTGTAAGCCCGACTTAGGGCATCAACGTGAGCCATCGACCCACCTGGTCTATGCAAGACATTGAAACTATAATTTTAGATAAACAATACCCATCGACCAATCCGGGGATTAACATCTTTCTTTCCGAGCGTTAACTTTAGTGCGTTGCAATCGGTGACGACGGTAAAGTCTATGCCGTGCAAGTATATTCGAAATCGTTCAAGAGCGTATATAATAGCCATTGTTTCCAAAACGTAAGAATACAGTTTCTGCTCTGCTGGCGAAATTTCCCTACTATACTACGAGATCGGATGAAGTTTACCATCGTGCTGCTCTTGCAGTAGAATAGCCCCAAAACCGTTTGCAGTTGCATCTGTATGCAATTCAGTTCGAGCGGTTACATCGTAAATGCATAGAATGGGACAAGAAATGAGACAGTCCTTTAATTTATCGAATGCGCTTAAATGCGATTCTACAAATTCAAATTTAGTACCTTCTCTAAGTAGGTTGTACAACGGTTTGGCAATAGCGGCGAAAGATTTCACAAACTTCCTGAAATAACTAGTGAGTCCTAAAAATCGCTGAAGAGATCGTAAGTCAGTGGGAAGAGAAAAAGTCTTAATCGCATGAATGTGGTCCTCACTTGGAGAAATTCCACTAGAATCAATTCTATATCCCAAAAATTCGATAGAGTTTCGTAAGAAACAACACTTCGTTGGTTGCAGCTCAAGAAGTTTATCCGACATTAATTTAAATACCTCCCTCAGAACGGAATCTTCTAAAGTTTCTGTAGCCACAAGTATATCATCAATGTAGACTACTACAGACCCTTTCTTTAACAACGGTGGGAATACAGAATAGATGAAACGAGAGAAACCGGCAGGAGCATTTGCGAGGCCAAATGGCATTCGCACGAATTCGTACTGGCCGTTCGGTGTAACAAATGCCGTGTATTTTGCAGAATCTTCGGACATCCGGATATGATAAGACCCGTTTCTCAAATCAATTTTAGAAAACACACACTTGTTTCTGAGATTATTCAAGATATCCTCGACTACCGATAACGGATAGCGGTCTTTGACTGTAATTTTATTTAAATCTCGTTAATCGACACAAAGATGCGATTTTCCACTCTTCTTCTGCACTTAAACAATTCTACTCGCGTTTGATGAATGATTCTCGCGAATAATTCCCTGTGCCAAGGGATCATCGATTATTTCATTTACAACGCGTTTTTCCGCGAAAGATAACCGTTTGGGAGTATGGCGGATCTCTTTGTCCGCAGATAATTCTATTTTCATAGTGGTCCGTACTTTCGGAGATTCGGATCGGGGTCGCAGCAAATATTCGTCAAACAGATCGTTTAAGCGATTACGCATTTGTGCTGGTAATTCATTTATCTGAGCATCAGCCACAGCTGTCGGTTCGACGTCAATCGTATTGATGTTCATTATTTCGTCACTAGCATTGTCAGCATACTCAACTTCGACCTCAGATCTATTGAAAGGAACGTTGAGACGCTCATGGTTTATGAACTCACGACCTAACAACACATCGAAGGACATAATGTTGTCTGGTACTACAAATAAAGTCAAGGTTATTTCCACACCTTTCACAACTACTTTCAACTGAAGCATTCCCAGAACGACCAACCTTCGATCCATTAATTCCCGCATAGCTAGTCTGATAAATAATTTGATTAAACACGTTCACTACTTTAGATTTTCTGATTAAGTTCACTTCGCAGTCGGTATCAGGGCCGGGGCGAATGAATTCTGCGCCCGGTGCTAAAGCCAGATGTTGCGCCTATGCAATACATTCAATGAATCCTAAAAGAATATACCTCATGGTCAATCAATCAATACTCATATGTGTGAGTAAACTAAGGAATTAAGGGCATATATATATATATATATATATATATATATATATATATATATATATATATATATATATATATATATATATATATATATATATATATATATATATTTATATATATATATATATATATATATATATATATATATATATATATATATATATATATATATATATATATATATATATATTCGCAACACAGGAGGTAGAACATTAGACAAATTTAGAAGTTTCCCCAGTAGGCCTAGTCCGTATAACCCATAAGGTTATACATGATATTAATATATACAAAAATAAATAGTTTAACAATAAATAAAATTTATAAAACAACTAAAAGAATGTTTTCAATTTTTGATAAATTTACATACATACGCTAATAAAAATCATAGGAGTTGTAAACCCAATGTAAAATTAACTCTGACCTTAAGTCAATGATAAGAGAAAAGCTTAATTTAATTCGTACTAGCTAAACTGTACCCTTCTTGCTTTCATTTTTGCAAATCGGTCTATGGTTTTATCATAATTTAGCTATTCTAAAAAATTATCTTCTATGGCTGTTGTTGCTAAGTCCACTAATCTTTCTTGAGACATAGTTGACCTCATGTAATTCTTGATCAGCTTTAACTTAGAAAAACTACGCTCACCGGGTGCGGCTGTAGTAGGAAGGGTTAAAAATATTCTAAACGCTCTAACTGCATTTCGACACATTGTTTCCAAATGTCTATCAAAAATAAAAGACAACACTTTCGTCGGTGAATGTTTGGGAAGCATAACTACAGAAAACATTTTTATCTCCTCAAAAAGCTCAGATCCACTTATATCAGATTGACTATTTAAAATCAATTTTTCCTCCAAACTGAGACAGTCTTGGGGAATAATATCTGGGGTAAGGTCTAAGTGCATTTATTCTACTTTCCCACCTCGTTTTACACAACGGTTTAAAGGCCAGCGACACTATATACTTTATCAAAACCTGCTTTAAGAGCCGGTTTCGTTTCCTATTTGCAGTACCCGACAATTTTCTGCTAACAATTGATGACATTCTAGTAGATAATCAATCTTTCATAAATATAAAATACCACAACAAAATAACACAACTACAAAGGCAATAATTTTCCAACAAATGTTGTTCAGAACAATCAGCTAATGCAAGCACTACTCTTAACATTGTACTAATAACACTATACTCTTGGTATTGCAAAATACCGTTACTTAACGTCAGGAAAATGAAAAGCAAATTTATTGCACGATTTTTGCCAGTACATACAGAAAACTTTTATAAATTTACTCCCGTTTTCATATATACTCCGCACATAGATATTTTATTTTGATCTTAATCATTGAAAAAAAGCATCAACATTCAACCCCAAAATTCATTACTAAACCTACAAATCAATATGCATTTCTAAAATTTTCATTAACATTTAGCGAAACAACTCTTCATCACAAAATACTTGCCAAAATCGCCTGAGTGGCATACCATAGTAAATGGAGCAATATTGGGATCTTGCGCCATGCCCACGTATACGATCTTCATGAAAATTTTTCGCCATGTAGAAAACTTCATATAAAAAAAACTTCTGTGGCGCAGATTTCGTCCAGTGCACCATTCGCTGCTGATCGATCGATCGATACATATTTTTGTAGGCATACTGCTCGTATGGAATACTACTTTTAAATACTGCATCATTGCGTACGGGTATTAATGATTAAGTTAAATCCCAACGAGAAAAGCAATGTCCAAGAGTATTTTATGTAAATTTATTTTATCGAGAGATGTCATCGGCTGGTAAGGGAAATGATTTATGTGGGAAAATAAATAGTGTTTTCTTGCGTTGCCTGGAATGTGTAGGCAGTTCTTATTCTTGCATGTGAAGGCAGGGTTTGCTGCAAGTAATTTACATACATATTTACATATATCATGAACTTTAAGCAAAACAGCTTTCAACCATTATACGACTGCATTGCAGGTAATGACTGTATCATGTATGATATTTTTATATTTTGCTTTGCTTCCTGATGAGATTGTCGGGTAGAAGAAACTATTTTTTGAGAAGAGTTGACTTTTTAAATAGAAAGAGAAATTCGAACACATTTTCTTTAAAACGGAAAAAGTTAATAAGCATGACTTAAGCGACTGATAACCTTAGATCAAATTTTTGAAGGCGAGAGGGTAAATCTTTACGTTTGATTAGTTGCGCCCCCTTTTCGCCAGCGCCCGGTGCGACTGCTCCATACGCGCCTATGGAAGCCCCGGCCCTGGTCGGTATCCAAAAGTGCGTGTGTATTGATGGCACGAGACTGATCGTAATGGAGTACAATAGGGATCACAAACTCATTTAGAGACTTTTCGACTAGGTTGATACTATTTGTTCGCTCCGGACATCTCTCGCTGGCATGAGATGTTTTTCTGCAGATGCTGCATCTTGGTCGTCTTTGTTCCTGAGGACAGTTTATTGCAATATGCCCTGGCGCATTGCAATTACAACAGCGGGCACTAAACTTCATTTGACGTACGTCAGTCGTGTGCTGCTGATTGATTCGTTTCGGAACGGCTTCCTTAATAGAAATGGCACGCATCGAATCATACCATCTGATCCGACCTAGCAAATCACTTAGACTATGCACTGGTGATGAAAGCAGGGAAATTGAAAATTTTTCGTTACTCATTCCGCGCGCGATATAATGAAAAACAGATCGTTCGTCCAAGTCTGCCTGAACAGCTAACTCGCACATTCAGAAATAATACTGTTAGCCGGTTTCGACTATTTTCCGATGCCGAAGTCTTAGCTGGTCATGAACTTCGGCTGCGTTTCGTCTTGGTGAGAAAGTCGTAACAAGTTTCGACACGAAGTTCGGCCATGTTGTCTGTACGGATCGCTGGGCGTCATACCACACCCTCGCATTACCACTCAATTTAGCTGGCACGGAAAAAAAGCATATTTTCGCTTATACCGTAAAATGTCTGGAGCGTTGAGCATTTTTCGGTCCATCTTTCGCTCGTTAGTCCAAAGATATTATCGGGGTCGAACTCTGGTAGGACTTCGATTGGGTCTCGTGGCGTATAATGCGGTCGCTCGGCAGACTGTGCTGAGTGCAGCGAATGCTGTGAATATTCCTGAGCTAAGTTAAATAACTGGTCCGGAGACCGCTTTGCATCTTCTTTGTCTCGGTGAAGATTCGATCTATCGTCGGTCACAGTTTCAGCTGTGATTTCTTCGACGGCGTCGTTTCGATCAAAAAATGGCGGCGATACACTGGCAATTACACTACAGTTGTGGTGGTGTTTTTCGAGTGTTTACGCTTCTCGTCACGACGTCGCGAATTAAATACTTCGTTTCCAGAGTTACCAAAAAAAATATCGAAGTTTTAAACGGACCTTCCGCGGTCCCTTCGACAATTAATTACAACAAGATCGTCGTATTAATATTATAATTTATTTAGCAACGGCTTATGGAGAACTAACTCGAGTAAACTCTTACAATCGCTTATATGTGATTTTTCGTGCGAAAAATCAGATAACGATCTATATGAAATTTGCTGACTCGATTTGCATCTTCTGCGAGTTCTTATCTCGCAGACTAAACATTTGACATGAAGTTTGCTCGCTTATCTGATTCTTCGACGTGGGTGTTCTTATCTAAGGATATGACTCTTCCCTCCTTATGTTTAAATTCGTCCTCGAATTTACCTCTAATATTATTGATTTTAATTTTCATTGTTTTTCTTTTTAAATACAAATATGCAAATAAGACAATGAGGATGATTACAATAATTAATGTTATTGAAATGTTTATTGCAAAATGGGTTTGTTTCGTATATTTAATTTCTTGAATTTCTTTTAAGTTTTCTAGATGAAAATCATTTATTTCGTTCCAGGTATGTTGTTTTACAAAATCTGAAAAGTTTAAGTGAACTTTTGGTATTATTATACGAGCTTTATATTCTGGTAATCTATTTGAAAATGTTATGTTGTTTAAGTTTAAGGAACAATTGTTGAATGTAAAAAGATATTATATCCAATTAAATCTTGATTTCTTTCATCGCATGTGCTATGCCATATAATTCGGATCTCGACTGCAACAAAGGCCCTGGGCCCGATTTTCTTCCTCCGATCTTCTTGCGCAAGTGTGTAGAGCAGCTTATAGATCCCTTGCATATTTTCTTTAACAGATCACTTTCGTCGGGAATTTTCCCATTCTGTTGGAAGCTTTCGTATGTCACACCCATATTCAAAAATGGTGATCGACGCTGTATCCGAAATTATAGGGGCATTGCCATTTTGTCTTCGATTCCGAAACTTTTCGAAAAGGTGGTATACGATAAACTTTCTCCGCTTGTTGATTCCCGTTTGAACGAGCAACAACATGGCTTTAGAAAAGGTCGCTCAACTACCACGAATTTGACAATTCTAATCTCTGACGTTCTATGCAAAATGGAAAAAGGATACCAAATTGACGCAGTCTACACTGACTTCAGTAAGGCGTTTGACAGAGTTGACCATTCTACTTTGATTCTAAAGCTTCAGAAATTTGGTATTGCCGGGTCTTTACTCAGCTGGCTGACCTCCTACCTTCGCGATCGCACACAATGTGTAAAATTTCAAGGATTTTTATCGAAAAACGTTAGTGCTACCTCTGGTGTACCCCAAGGTAGCCATCTTGGCCCACTTCTTTTTAATATATTTATTTCTGACTTATCTGACGTCCTAGCAGGCATACCTCATTTACTCTATGCAGACGATCTCAAACTTTATCAGACTATTGAATCGAAATCGGATGCCCCCTTTCTCCAATCCAAGCTTAATTCACTTGATCAGTGGTGCAATATAAACAAGCTCTCTCTCAATATCAGCAAATGCCAAGTTATTAGTTTTTCCAGGAAATGCACGGTCACACACAATACGTACTTTCTCGGCAATAATATGCTAACCCGAGTTGATAACATTGCTGACCTCGGTGTTATCTTAGATGAAAAACTCCGCTTCACCTTACACTTTGATAAAATGCTTTCTCGTGCGAACAAACAGCTAGGTTTCATCAAAAGACGTGCCAAAGAATTCCGTAGTCTGTGGGTCACAAGATCCTTATACACTTCACTTGTACGTCCTATTCTCGAATACGCTTGCATTAGCTGGAATCCCGCTTTTGAAACCTACAGTGACAGACTCGAGTCAATACAAAAACAATTTCTACTTTTCGCCTTGAGAGAACTGTACAACCCTTATGATTTTAATAGCTTACCCCCTTATGAGTTTCGACTGGGTCATTTAAACCTATCGACACTAGCCTCCAGAAGAATAATGATATCGGCCTGCTTCACATTCGACGTCATTAGAGGCACTATTAATGTAGAATTCCTGAATAGTAAAATTTCGATAAATATCCCTGTGAGGAACACCAGGTCCAATCGTTTCCTAAAAGAATATTCACATTCGACGACATATGCAGCAAATGAGCCTATAAATAGATGCTGCAGAATATTCAACAGCATAAGTCACTTATATTCCCCTACGATTTCCAAATCATCCTTCAAATCCTCTCTTTTGCATGCCATCCATACCCCTAAACCTTAAGCCATAGCTATATGTCAATGTTTTTATTTATTGACTGTTATTTATTAATCTTTTTGTTACTTTTTTCATTTGTTTGTTACTTATTTAACTTGTTTGTTTTTACTTTTTACTTCACTTTACTTTTCCATTTTATTTTTATTTTGTTATTTTATATAAGATTTTGTACCTTGTTTGGTGAATTAATAAAATAAAATAATAAAATAATAATTTTTGATTTGATTACAAGGACAGTACCCAGTTCTATTTCTTCAATTGAAGCTTTTTCTCTTTTAATTGTTGTACACGTTTCGTTTGTATAAAAACATAATCGGCTTTGTTTCAAATCTTTGAAATTGTTTTCGTTATTGTATTTGTACATAATGTTGTTGATTTTTACAATGTATTCTTGTTCGAATTTGATTTCGTAATTATTTTGATTCGGAACGGGTATGACAATGTATTTATATGTACTGATAATCTGATTTGGTATTTTAATGACAAAAAGTAGTTCCAAGGGATTCTTATTGTTGATGGCTACTGCTATTTCTAAATGTTTCAGTTTAGCTATATCTATGTCATGTTCTATAATTTCTGTTGTTGTTAACATATTCCTACTCATTAATCCTAATCTAGCTGACATTAAATTGTCCTGTAGAATTTCTAATTCATTTTGTAATATTTGAATGTTAACTATAGTTGCTAAATAAGATAGTTCTATTTTCCATCTTTCTGCTGTATGATTCAAGGATTGTTCGATGATTTTTCTATCTATTTGAATAGTTGATATAACTCTCTTAATTTGTTCTTCTAATCTATTATTGATAGTAATCTGCTTATTCATTCTATTTATTAGTTCATGATTATTTTGATCCACTGCTTTAAAATGTTCTTCAATGTCTTGTCTATCGGTTGCGTCCATGATTCCAAATAACCAGTTATAAATGTTACCTACGGGGTCAATTAATCCTCTTCGTTTTCTAAATTTCAAGTTCAGATTTTTCTTTCTATTCTCACAAATTTCCTTGTATCCTGATTTATTTGCTAAAGATGAATAATTACAAGTGTCAAATAATTTGTCTGTGGTAAATGAAGTTCTTGCGGTTGTTATAGTTAGTTTGTTTTGAACGATAGTGTCAAGTATGTTCTGGGATAATTTAGTTTTGTAGGATTGACCTAGTTTTACTTTTGGTCTATATTCTTTTGGTAGTAATGTATGTAATTGATGTTCCATGTCATCTAATTCTTGATCTAATGTCCATTGTCTGTGGTCATGAATACCTAGCATGATTGTTTGTCTGATTTCGTCAATTGCTGTTTTAATATGTTCCAAGTTCACTTTGTGTAAAATCATATATCTTCCGGTCACTAGTTCTATTTGGTCTGTTTTAATTTCAATATAACCTGTATCAGAATTGATCCTGTCGATCACTAACGTCGCCGACGTTAGGTGTAATAGAAATATTTGATAAATTGTCATCATTATTTTCAATGTTGTCAACATCTTGTACTTCCTGTTGGTTGTTGGGTAGTTCTCGACCTGTAATTATAATGTTCTTTTTGGGTTTTTTTTATATTAACTTTTGCTATTCTATCATTATATGTTTGTATTTTAAATTTACGTTCTAATTTATTTCTTCCCGCTTTCGGGTTCTTAACTAAAATTTCGTTTCTTGTTTCTGTATATTCTTCTCTCGTTTTATTTTCACGCGTTAAAATAGCTTGCTTGGCTTTGTTGATTCTTTCAAAAACTGTGTCTTTATCTATTCTTCCTGAATGTACATCTATTGGCCTTTCATTTGTTGTAGAATGTATTTGTCTATTATAAAATTCAAGGGCTTCAAAGAATTTCTCCTTCGTCGTTTGGTTCAGTATGCTTTTACATCCTGCTCTCATTTTTTCCTGAATTGTCTCATGAAGCCTTTCGATGTCTGCATTTCCAGTATGTGAATGCGGCTTCGTTATATGAAGTTTGATATCCTTAATTTGGTACACCTCTTTTAGAAATACTGAGTCGAAATCGCCATCTCCAATGATTTGTTTGGGTCTGCCCATTGTCGCTAAAATTGATAATAGTCCTTTTCTCATGTCTGCCATGTTTTTCGATTGAATCACTATCCCTACTGAAAACTTTGAAAACTTATCTATGCTTGTCATGATAGTCAAGCCATCTATAAAGAATAAGTCCATATGCACTATTTCTCCAGAGTCTTTTGGTGTTTCTGATAAATTTAGTAAAGGTTTAATAGGGTTTCTATCAACTTTCATTTCGTTACATGTATTACAAACGTTAATAAATCGATTTATGTATAATTTTAAATTTGGAAAATAAATCTGCCTTTTCAACCCTTCGTAATTTTCTGTTACTCCTGCGTGACCTGTTTCTCTTTCGTGATAATCTTTTATACGAGCCATAAGCTCATCTTCATTTTCTATTTCTTTCAGAATGTTCGAAACTTTTATGAATTTGATTTTGCTTCTGTTAAAACCGTTAATTAGTATTTGTTGCAAAACATTAAATTGAGAATCATTTAGTTCACTGTAAATTGTTACTTGTCCTCCACGTAATCTCTTTTTTAAAAAATCGATGGTTAGGTTTTCGTTAGTAGTGTATTCTCAGGGTAAAATAGTTCTTCTTCTATTATTTGATTTAAGTTTATGTTCTGGTTTTTCTATTTCGACAAATAATATCTGTTGTTTATATTTATTAACATAATCGTCTTTTATGGATATGTGATCATTAAAATTTTCACTTTGGGAATGTACTGTATCTCCACTTGGGCTATTGTTGTACTTCTGTGATGATGATGGTTCTTTTCTGACCCTTCTAATATCTGGAAAAAATTGTAAATTGTAATCTGCATTTGATGATCCACTTGATGCTCGATCTCCTTGAACTCGGTAAGGTAAAGTTTTTACTGATGTTATGTTAATTTTATTTTCCTTATTTGGAACATCGTCTATCATATTAATTTCTCCTGATTCACGTAGTCTCGATAAGAAATCTGCAGGTATATTTTCTTTTCCCTTTATGTATTCCAATTTGATATTATATTCTCCTAGTTTCAATATCCAACGTTGTAGTCTTGGTGTAATATCCTTTCCCTTGAATTTCTGATAAAGCCATTTAATTGGTTGGTGATCAGTTTGTAAATCGAATTCTCTTCCATACAGAAATGGTCTTAAATAATTCACTGCCCAAACTATGGCTAGCATTTCTTTTTCTATTTTAGCGTATTTCTTTTCATGTTCGTTCAAGGTTCTGCTTATGTAGCAAATGGGATGTTCCTTTTGACTTAACACTGCTCCGATAGCATAGTTGCTAGCATCCGTAGTTACTTTAAATCTTTGGATAAAGTCAGGATGTCTGAGGACTGGTGCTGATGTTAACAAATTTTTTAACTTTTCGAAGGCACCGACATATTCGTTGTCTTTCAGATTTACTTTCTAATCCTTCTTTAAGTACTTTGTCATCGGCTGTGCTACTTTGGCATAGTCCTTTATAAACTTCCTATAATATCCCGTTAAGCCCAAGAATGACTTGATTTCTTTAGAGTTTTTGGGAATTTGTACTTTGAGTATTTTTTCAATTTTATCCATGTTCGGTGTTATGCCTTCTGATCCGATAGTATGACCTAGAAATTGCGTTTCTTTTTTGAAAAAGGCGCACTTGTCAACTTGTAGTTTTAAATTTGCTTCTTTTAATTTAGTAAACACTTTTTTAATATTTTGTATGTGTTCCTGTAAGAATGTTCCGAAAATTAAAATATCATCTAAGTAAACTAAACACACTTTATCGATATAATCTTTTAAAACATGGTTAATTAAACGCTGAAAAGTAGCGGGTGCGTTCTTGAGTCCAAATGGCATTCTTGTATATTCATAGTGTCCAGTTGCTGTTGAAAATGCTGTTTTCCTAATGTCTGCTTCCTTCATTCGGATTTGATGAAATCCTTTCGCAAGGTCCAATGTTGTAAAGTATTGTGCCCGTCCTAACTTTTCTAATATTCCATTTATATTTGGTATCATCTACAGTAACTGCATTTAGTTTCCTGTAGTCTATAGCCAATCTCCATTTCTTTTGTCCTGAATTATCTAGTTTTTTAGCAACGATTACTACTGGTGAGTTATACGGTGAATTACTTTCCCTGATGATACCTTGTTCCAGCATTTCATTTATTTGCCTTTCTATCTCTTTATCGTGAATTTGTGGATTGCGATACATCTTCGAATATATTGGATCTTCTGTTGTTGTCTTTATTTCGTGTTCTATTTGATTTGTTGCAGATAGACTATCTCCTTCCAGATAGAATATTCCTCTATTATCTCGAATTAATTTACTCAATTCTCTTTGTTCTTCATTGTTTAAATTGTGCATATTTATGTCTATTTTGTCCTGAGGCTCCATCGAATGAATTTCTTCATATTTTATTTTATTTAAATCACTTGCACTAATTTCAATTTCACTTTCTAAAAATGACACTGAATTTTCACCAAACGTTACACTTTTATTTTTAAAATCTATTTTTGCACGTGTACGCGACAATATGTTTGTACCGATTACTGCGTCAAACTTTCTTCCAGTTAAATCTGCTAATTTCCACCTCGTGAATTCGCGTACTCCAATTTCCGGAGGAGTTTTTGTAATTGTTTCGTAATTGATCCCTTGATTCCCGGATATAGTACGATAAGCTTGATTTGTTGCTATTGTTTTGGGATGATTACCTAATTTCTTTATATTTAAAATTGATATGGTAGATCCTGAGTCAACTAATGCTTTCACAGGATAATTATTGATATGAATTGTTAATATGGGAAGATCTGTGTTTCCGAGGCTGGTGCAGGAAAATTTTCCTGAGTTTGAATCACGTTTGTTTCCATCGGTTCGACTCTATCTCGATTGTTGAAATTTTGGTTATTATAATGATGATTGTTATAATTATTGTGGTTGTATCTATGATTATGTCTGTCTCTGTTATAATTATTGTTATCGTTCTGATGTCGGTTTTGTCGGAATTGATGAGAATTGTCATAAAACCTACGTCCATGATAATTATTCCTATGATTAGAAAACCTACCGCTCTCATTATTATTTTGATTAGAATTATTAATATTTTCAGGATTATTAGGCTCATTTTTTCTCTCTTCTGTGGATCTGTTATTAAAATGTTTATTGTTCTTGTGTTTCTTCTTGCTATAATTTTCGTAATTATCAATATAACCTGTCTGTATCAGTTCATGATACGCTTCATCCAAAGTACTCAAATTTTTTGTACGCAAGTACATTGCATCCGTTCTATTGATTTTACAAAGGAACTTTTCAAGAATACTTATTTCATTAAGTTCAGGTTTAAATTCTAATGGTCTACTTGTATCTAATATATATTTTAAATTCAATTTGTCCAAAATTCTTATCAAATAATTATATAAATCTTTTACATTTTTAAAAAACATAAAAACGATCTGCTTGCTCCTTCAGTTTAAGAAATGACTCCTGTACTCCAAATGCTTTTATTAGTGCTCCTTTCACGTTTTCCCATGTTTTGTTGGTAATCCTTCGTATAACGATTGCGGCCTTCCCTTGAATTTTTGAATGTAATATTTCTGAGATGTATTTTGCTTCATTTTCGTCTGTTATTAATGACATCAAGCCTTCTACTTCAAGTATGTAGCTATGTAGTTGAAATCCATCGTCTCCAGTAAATGGTTGCATCGCCCTTGCCTCTCGCAATAGCTCCGTAAATGTTATCGGCATTTTTGAAATATACAAGAAAAAAATTGTTTACTAGGCCTTAATTTCTAATTACCTCCTTCAGCAATCTTTTATTTAAATCTTACGGGGGCGATTCTTCCCGTAGATTAGTTTTTATTTTTATTGACCTTGTCAGTAATAAATTAGAGCAAGGAGGCGAATTCTTCTAAAATTCTGCCTTCGGGACAATGCTAGTCCTTGTTTTATTATTTATTCACTTTTTATTTTGAATTGTAATTTTTTTTTCACTTCACACACTTCGTAGATTCTTTAAAAAAAGGATACCGGTAAGTGATTATCACTATGAGTCCGATCATTGTACTGAGTTACTTTATAACACGCGTTATTTACTTTACGTTTGTAAGTTAACTTTTTGCGACGGACACTTCGGTATCCTACCGACTGCGCCAATTAAATACTTCGTTTCCAGAGTTACCAAAAAAAATATCGAAGTTTTAAACGGACCTTCCGCGGTCCCTTCGACAATTAATTACAACAAGATCGTCGTATTAATATTATAATTTATTTAGCAACGGCTTATGGAGAACTAACTCGAGTAAACTCTTGCAATCGCTTATATGTGATTTTTCGTGCGAAAAATCAGATAACGATCTATATGAAATTTGCTGACTCGATTTGCATCTTCTGCGAGTTCTTATCTCGCAAACTAAACATTTGACATGAAGTTTGCTCGCTTATCTGATTCTTCGACGTGGGTGTTCTTATCTGAGGATATGACTCGCGTTTGGACTCCCGGATTCGACATTTTTGAAACTCAAATTATACAAACAAACTATTAGGGAACTTTATCCTACTTCTGACGCTGCAAAGTATAAAACGACTTTCAAAGTTCAAAGTCAACGTTAGAGTGCTTTATTCGACCGCTCTTCTTCTTATTCTTCACAGAAAGCTTATACATATTCAAGTTCTCATACAAGTGGTTTGTATTTGCAATTTAAATTCAAAATCGATAATTTCGTTACAGTTCTGACGTCCTGATTTAACACTCGCCCTCGGGTGTTGCTGGTAAGTCGGATATCTGAGGCATCGTCATCCATCGTTTGAACTTGCTGTGGTCATAGACACCTTCCATTGGTTTTTGAATTAATTTAGATCCCGGGATATCGGATGCAACGTAACGGTCGTTTTCTAATTTCCGAACGATAACATAAGGTCCTTTATATTTGGGCAGAAGTTTACGACTGACTCCGGGTTCGACAACCTTATTTTGAATCATAACATATTCTTCTTCCTCGAATACTCGGGCTTCACGGCGTTTAGAATCGTATCTCAGTTTATTTTTTTCTTCTGTACCTTCGTTTTGACGTATCGGGTTAGATCGTGTATCTTCTAAATTACGGTTCACTGGAGGTAGCTCATGTAAGAATTCACGAATTCCGTCTATAAATTTGCCCCGTTGACCTACACCGAAGAGCATATTACTCGGACATTCCGCTAAACTCTCGTTGACCGTATTGTTGAAAATAATCTCGCAATCACCCAAAACCGTATCCCAAAGATTCATCTCTTTGGACAATTTGGCTAGCACAGGCCATAACGTGCGATTCAATTGCTCAACTTGAAGATTAGACTTCGGCGAAGCGGTAGCGTTTTTTACATGCTGAACATTATTTTCAGTCAACAATGCGATAAATGAATTAGAAAGAAAGCACGTACTCCGATCTGAAATGAGGCTGCGCGGTCGGCTGTAACTACGAAAATATTCAGTTAGAGATTTAAGGACTTCAGCCGTATTAGTACTCATCGCGGGATAAAGTCGCGTAAATCGAGTGAAGGCGTCCACCACCAGCAAAATATATCGGTTTATCAGTTTTGTTCTTTGAAGAGGTCCAAAGTGATCGATATGCATCGTGTCAAAAGGCATGGATCCTTTCTCAATATTATGGAGATATCCTTCTGATTTTCCAGTATTCGCTGAGTACACAATGCATTTTAAGCAATTTTTAATATGTTCGGTTACTTTCTGGGATATTTTTGGAAAGTAATAAACTTGTTTAATCAAAGCAATAGTTTTTCTAGCCCCAACGTGGCCCATGTCATCATGGCAAGATCGTATTACAGAATTCTCAAAACTGTAGGCGTTTCCCCTCTTTGCGGAATAATAACGGATTGTAAGCCCGACTTAGGGCATCAACGTGAGCCATCGACCCACCTGGTCTATGCAAGACATTGAAACTATAATTTTAGATAAACAATACCCATCGACCAATCTGGGGATTAACATCTTTCTTTCCGAGCGTTAACTTTAGTGCGTTGCAATCGGTGACGACGGTAAAGTCTATGCCGTGCAAGTATATTCGAAATCGTTCAAGAGCGTGTATAATAGCCATTGTTTCCAAAACGTAAGAATACAGTTTCTGCTCTGCTGGCGAAATTCCCCTACTATACTACGAGATCGGATGAAGTTTACCATCGTGCTGCTCTTGCAGTAGAATAGCCCCAAAACCGTTTGCAGTTGCATCTGTATGTAATTCAGTTCGAGCGGTTGCATCGTAAATGCATAGAATGGGACAAGAAATGAGACAGTCCTTTAATTTATCGAATGCGCTCAAATGCGATTCTCCAAATTCAAATTTAGTACCTTCTCTAAGTAGGTTGTACAACGGTTTGGCAATAGCGGCGAAAGATTTCACAAACTTCCTGAAATAACTAGTGAGTCCTAAAAATCGCTGAAGAGATCGTAAGTCAGTGGGAAGAGAAAAAGTCTTAATCGCATGAATGTGGTCCTCACTTGGAGAAATTCCACTAGAATCAATTCTATATCCCAAAAATTCGATAGAGTTTCGTAAGAAACAACACTTCGTTGGTTGCAGCTCAAGAAGTTTATCCGACATTAATTTAAATACCTCCCTCAGAACGGAATCTTCTAAAGTTTCTGTAGCCACAAGTATATCATCAATGTAGACTACTACAGACCCTTTCTTTAACAACGGTGGGAATACAGAATAGATTAAACGGGAGAAACCGGCAGGAGCATTTGCGAGGCCAAATGGCATTCGCACGAATTCGTACTGGCCGTTCGGTGTAACAAATGCCGTGTATTTTGCAGAATCTTCGGACATCCGGATATGATAAAACCCGTTTCTCAAATCAATTTTAGAAAACACACACTTGTTTCAGAAGATTATTCAAGATATCCTCGATTAGCGGCAACGGGTAGCGGTGTTTGACTGTAATTTTATTTAAATCTCGTTAATCGACACATAGATGCGATTTTCCACTCTTCTTCTGCACTTAAACAATTCTACTCGCGTATGATGAATGATTCTCGCGAATGATTCCCTGTGCCCAAGAGATCATCGATTATTTCATTAACAACGCGTTTTTCCGCGAAAGATAACCGTTTGGGAGTATGGCGGATCTCTTTGTCCGCAGTTAATTCTATTTTCATAGTGGCCCGTACTTTCGGAGATTCGGATCGGGGTCGCAGCAAATATTCGTCAAACAGATCGTTTAAGCGATTACGCATTTGTGCTGGTAATTCATTTACCTGAGCATCAGCCAGAGCTGTCGGTTCGACGTCAATCGTATTGATGTTCATTATTTCGTCACTAGCATTGTCAGCATACTCAACTTCGACCTCAGATCTATTGAAAGGAACGTTGGGACGCTCATGGTGTATGAACTCACGACCTAACAGCACATCGAAGGACAAAGTGTTGTCTGGCAATACAAATAAATTCAAGGTTATTTCCATACCTTTCACAACTACTTCCAACTGAAGCGTTCCCAGAACGACCAACCTTCGATCCATTAATTCCTGCATAGCTAGTCTGATAATTAATTTGATTAAACACGTTCACTACTTTAGATTTTCTGATTAAGTTCACTTCGCAGTCGGTATCCAAAAGTGCGTGTGTATTGATGTCACGAGACTGATCGTAATGGAGTCTTAGAAGAGAGAGATATAAGGAAATGAAAATGGCAGTGAGAAGTGAAGCAATTTGCCTAAGCTGAGCGTTAGTAGTAGTAAGCGAATTTGACATTTACTAGCTATGCCGAACAGAAAGATAGAGTGAGATAGGTAGAGAAAAATAGTTGGCCATGTGCACGCGAATTTGACAATTACTATTTCAGCAACAACAAAAGCTTAGGTATCGGGGAAACCAAGGGGAATATCTGAGGTAGCAATTCTCTCGATTTGTTCTATTTATAGATTTTACCTTTGTAGTAAAATTACTTCACTAAATTTCGTATATGTATACGCTTGTTTCATTTCCTTATATCTCTATGTTCTGAGAATGGAGTACAATAGGGATCACAAACTCATTTAGAGACTTTTCGACTAGGTTGATACTATTTGTTCGCTCCGGACATCTCTCGCTGGCATGAGATGTTTTTCTACAGATGCTGCATCTTGGTCGTCTTTGTTCCTGAGGACAGTTTATTGCAATATGCCCTGGCGCATTGCAATTATAACAGCGGGCACTGAACTTCGTTTGACGTACTTCAGTCGGGTGCTGCTGATTGATTCGTTTCGGAACGGCTTCCTTAATAGAAATGGCACGCATCGAATCATAGCATCTGATCCGACCTAGCAAATCACTTAGACTATGCACTGGTGATGAAAGCAGGGAAATTGAAAATGTTTCGTCATTCATTCCGCGCGACTTATAGGAACTAAACTTGAATGTTTAAAAAAAAAAACTCAAGCGCACCTGAACCGCTAGAAAACTAATTTTCGAAGAAATTGTCTTTGAGTGACAAAAAAATGTGGAAAGACGTAATACACTTTTTTGTAGAATCATATCAAACAGTCCTTGTTCAAAGCAACAGAACTCAACTACAACACAAATGATGAAAATGTTCAGTGCTGGCAACATTTTCCCAACGAAGCAGCAATAAGTTTACCTTCACAAGCTCGTACTCAAATCAACTTATCCTTTGAAGTTTGTTCTCATCGGAGGATTTCGTCGAAAGCTTTAGCGGTTAACGTTGTTTGAGGCTGCCATCCAAAAAATGTTCAAAACTCGGAAAATTTAAAAATTGGTTTTTTAGTTTTATTGCAAATGTTTTGCATATGAGTATGTAATTTGAAGCATCCTGTTTACTCAGGCGTTTCTGAGTCGCTTCGGTTGTAGCCCTTACTTTAAAATTGGAATTACTAGCACTTAAACTAGCAAGTCCGAATTTTCTAATCTTTGGCTACTAACCGGGAGTGAGAAATTACTAGCACTTGAACTAGTAATTTCAATCGTAGATCAGCGTCAACAGGAGTGAGGAATTTCTAGTACTTTAACTAGAAATTCCGTTCGCGGATCAGCGTTACCTAAAAACAAGTAATGATTAAAGAATTAATTGAATAAAACACTTGTTTTCTTCTGGCTACTGAGCGATCGACTGCACTGTCTACCACCTTTTTATTGAAATTTATTTCGTACATTTTTGCTTATTCTAAGATTTCTACAAAATAATTTTTCACATGCAACAAACTTATCGAATTACATCTACCTGAGTATAGATACAATTTCTTTACGCAGCAAAATATTTGCAATTGAATTAACTTGAATTTTTGATAAGCATTGCATTGCATTGAATTTAATAAAATTACACGACAATGTGAAATTAGACTATTGGAATGCATATGCATGTGCATATTCCATTGCACATTAAAATGCATCAGAAAAATGTATTACGAATCTATTTTGTATGTACAAATTTTGATGTTTTGAAGAAATGATTATGTTAATGAATGAATGAATGAATCTTAACATCCTCCCCCCATTGAACAGGGTTCAATAACTGTTTAAATGTTCATCCAAATGTGCATGATGGTGGTTGCCAGGTTGTTAAGGTTGATTCCCTCGATCTGGAATGTCCATGGAAGATCAATACTGGTGGATATGTGCGGTATTACTTCCATTTGAGTTGTGTGGATCTTCAATGGGGTTTATTATTTTGATTTGTTTTGTTGTGACGCCGTAGTCGTGATGATGTTAAAATGATTTTAAGTTCGTCTCTTCTTTATTGGTGTTTCACAAGAGCTGATCTGTTCGTGCATTTCTTCTCCCAACAGTACTTCAGCTTGGGTTTTTCTGCGTCTCTCTGGTTCGATTTCTGTGGGAGCTTCTATATCTTTTAGAGGCAGTGGGGCTAATCTATGAATAGCACGCTTGCAAGTTCCTGTGGCGGTTCGTATGTCTGCTACTCTCACCCGGCCATCTGAGCCCTTGTGAATCGACTCGATTCTTCCGAGGGGCCATTTTAGCGGTGGCAAGTTGTCGTCTTTAATAATCACCATTAGCCCTGGCTTAGCATTGGTCTCTTCATTTTTCCACTTGTGCCGGTATTGCAATTCATTTAAATACTCGCTGGACCAACGTTTCCAGAATTCATGTTTAAGATGTGATACTAATTTCCATCTAGCCAACAGGGATGCTTTACAGGGATCTGCACGCGAATCTATTGATGATGTTAGCGGTGCACCAATTAGAAAATGACCAGGTGTCAGGGCTTCCAGATCATTTGGATCGTTGGACATTGGTGTGATTGGGCGAGAATTCAGAATGGCTTCGACTTCAGCGATGACAGTTTCTAATTCTTCGTACGTGAGAGAAGCGCTGAAGACAGTTTTTAATAGTAAGCTCTTCGCTGATTTGACGGCGGCCTCCCACAATCCGCCAAAGTGAGGAGACCTCGGTGGAATGAAGTTAAAAGTGATCCCTTTGCTCGCACAAGATTCTTTGATCGATTCCTTGGCGTCCTTGGAGAACAAACTATGTTGAAGCTCAGCGAGCTGGTTTTTGGCGCCTACAAAATTGGTCGCATTGTCACAGTAAATATTTATACAGTGACCTCGGCGAGCAATAAACCGTTTTAGGCAGCCAATGAATGCTTCAGTAGTAAGATCACCCACAAGGTCGAGGTGTACTGCCTTTGTTGTGAAACAGCAGAAAACTGCAATGTACACCTTATATGGACGCTTTCCTCGAATTTTGTGATGTGCCCAGAAAGGGCCACAGTAATCTACTCCTACGTTTAAAAATGGACGTGCAGGTTGTACTCGTGTTGCCGGTAGGTTACCCATGACTTGAGTTAAAAGTTTTGGTTTCGCCCTTGAGCAAAACACGCATCGGTTTATGATTGAACGGGCCATCGTTTTGCCTTTTATTGGCCAAAAGCGTTGCCGAGTATGAGCAAGCAGAGCTTGAACTCCGCAATGATGATATTGTGTGTGGAGCATTTCCATCAGCATCCGCGTAATTGGGTCGTTGTACGGGAGAAGCATTTGGTGCTTAGCATCATAAGAAATTATGGCTGAGTCATTTCGTCCACCGACTCGGATAATTCCCTTTTCGTCCAGAAAAGGTGTTAGATGGTGCAACGTACTTTTGCTGCTGATTGGATTATCTTTACTAAGTTGTTTTATTTCGTCTTCAAAGTCCACAGCTTGAATGTTTTTGAGTATAATTACAAGAGCCTCTTCCAGTTCTTCGGTTGTTGGTGATCGTGGTAGAGGGTGCTGATGTTGTCTGTGTTTACGCCGGGTAAATCTCAACATGTACGCAACGATTCTTTGAAGAGTTCTAAACGAGTTGCGATGGTTTATTTTGTACAAAACGTCTCCAGGAATTTCGCTTGCAGAAACTGTTAGTGCAACGGAAGATTTTTTGATTTCTTCATTTTCCATGAATGATGATTTTGCATCCTTGTTGAACGGTGGTGGCCAAATTGATTCTGTTCCGTGTAAAAATCTTGGGCCATAAAACCAAATTAGGGAAGCCTTTAATTGACTTGGTAGAGCTCCTCTGGATAAGATATCAGCGGGATTATCCTTTGATCCTACATGTCTCCATTGACTGGGCAAAGTTAGATCCTGAACTAAAGCTATTCTGTTCGCAACGAATGTTTTGTAGGAAGTAGATGAAGAATTTATCCAATGAAGGACGATTTCAGAGTCTGTCCACATGTATGTAGGTACATCGCAGAAACGTAAATCATCTTTGACTCGTGCCATGAGTTGTGCACCAAGAACTGCTGCGCAAAGCTCTAGACGTGGAAGCGTCTGTTTTTTCAGCGGTGCTACTCTTGATTTGGCACACAATAATCGGACGGCGATAGTTTTGTCTTCAAAAACTGATCTTAAATACACTGCGGCTCCGTAAGCCCTTTCGGAGGCATCAGAAAACACGTGAATTTGAATGTTCTTCGCAATTTTTTGTTGATGTATGTGACGGGGAATCTGCATGTTGCTAATATTTTGTAAGCTGGCTCTAAATGTTTGCCAGCTTGTGTGCAATTCAAGAGGTAGGGCTTCATCCCATGTTAGCTTCAATTCCCATAACTGTTGCACAAATATTTTGGCAGCTACGACAACAGGTGCTAGCATTCCAAGAGGATCAAAAATCTTGGCAAGCTCAGAAACGACTGTTCTTTTTGTTATTTTTGTCGTACCGTCGGGTGACATGGTCTTGATGCAAAAGCTGTCAGTTTTGGGAAGCCAAGTCAAGCCCAATGTTCTAACTTCTTCATGTGAAATTACGCTGAAGTCAAGGTTTACTTCTTTGTCTTCAATCGGTAAGCCTTGTAGCAATTGTGGATGATTCGCGCACCACTTTTGAAGTCGAAATCCAGCACTGGTTAAAATTGTGATCAACTGCCGCTGCATTTCAATGGCGGTACCTAAGTTATTGCTCCCTGTAACGCCATCATCGACATAAAAATCGTTGTGAAGTGCCTGTGCTCCAAGTGGTAGGGTAGACATGTATTGCTTTCCTAGTTGTTGAAGGCATTTAGTGGCGAGGTAAGGTGCAGCTCTGGTCCCATATGTTACTGTGTTCAGTTGGTAGAATTTTAATGATTCTTTCGGGTCTTTTCGCCAAACAATCAGCTGAAACCTTCTATCATCTGGATGCATAAATACTTGCCGATACATTTTTTCGATATCGGTGGTGAATACGAAGCGTGGTAATCGAAAACGGAGTAGTATGGAAAAGAGCTCGTTTTGAACAGTTGGTCCATTGAAGAGAATATCGTTTAATGAGACTCCGGTTGATGTTTTGGCAGATGCATCGAATACCACTCTGAGCTTCGTCGTAGAGCTACTTGGTCGATGCACAGCATGGTGTGGAATGAAGTACATTGGGGGTGTAATGTTTTTTGGATCAACTTCATCCATCTGCTCTAATGCTTCGTATTCGTCCATGAATTTCACATACTGATTTTTTAAATCACTATTTTTTACAAATTTTCTTTCTAGCGCAAGAAATCTGTTTATAGCTAGTTGTTTGGATTCTCCAAGCTCGCTAGGGTCATCCAAGAATGGTAATCTTACAAGGAAGCGCCCGTCTGAAGACCTTGTTGTATTTTGTGCGAAGTGACGTTCACATTGAATTTCTGCTTGAGTAAGAGTTGGCTCGGATGTGGTTAAGTCGTCAAGTTTCCAGAATCGTTCAACCATTTGGCTGGCTAGCACTTCATCATCATACACGACACCTCCACAAGTGGCTGACTTCACTAGTTCGTTGCCAATTCTTCCACTTACGATCCATCCCAAAACCGTGTTTTGAAGCGTTGGAAGATTTTGATCCAATTTAATCTGACCGATTGACAATAGCTGATGGTAAAACTCAGCTCCGAGTAACACGTCAATTTTATCGGGAGTGTTGAACACTGGATCAGCAAGCACTATGTTTTCAGGTATTGGCCATGAGGATATGTCCACTTGCATACTTGGCTGGTCTGCTACTATGTGGGGTAATACTAACGCTTCCAATTGTACACAAAAACGGTTAAGTCTAGATTGTAATTTGACGTTAACTCTGTATTGGGAGCTTATGGATCTATCACCAACTCCCTTAAAGATAGTTGATGATGATCTTAAAGTAATTCCTAGCCGTTTTGTGGTTCTCTCGGTGATCAAGTTCACTTGGGACCCTGAATCGAGCAGCGCTCTACATTCTACTGTTTGCCCGTTGGTGGCGATAATTTTCACCCTGGCTGTGCTAAGTAGAACGTGAGCCGATTGTTTTTCTGGAGTAGAAGCTGCAAGTGTCACTGGCTGGTGTTCCATGCTGATCCCTTGATGATAACCCATGCTTGAGCTCACTTTTTGGGCTGGTGAAATCGCCTTTTTAGTTTGAAGATCTCTGGTGTTGTTTTCGAAGTGTAATAATGTGTTGTGCCTTTTGTTGCACTTACGGCAATTGCGAGATGAACATTGCTGGGCCTTGTGCCCTGTGCGCAAGCAATTAATGCATAAGTTAGTCTTTTGTGCAGACTGCAGTCTCTCAGTAGGGCTTAACTGTAAAAACTGTTCACATGCGTATATAGCATGTTCTCTAGAATGGCACATTTTGCATGAGCTGCTGGGTTCTTCATTTGCGGCGAGAGAACAAATTTTCAAGTTGGATTTCTTGCTTTCCTTGCCGATGGCCTCAAGTGATTGGAAACGATTTTCCAAGAATTGCAGAAATCCTGTCATTGACTGGTTTTCTCGTGGATTGGTCAAAGATTGCTCATAAAGTATGTGACTTTGGCTATCCAATTTTTTGACCAGAATGTAGAGAAGAAGGGGATCCCATTCCCTCACGGAAATTGCTAAGTTTTGAAGAGCCAGAATGGTTTCCTTGGTGGTATCGTGTAATGTTTTAATCGCTGATGCTGATGGCGAATCAGTCGCGTGGCTGGGTTGAGAGAGCAATTTGTGTATGAGTGCTGACGTGAGTACTCGCTTGTTGTGGAATCGATTCTGTAATGTCTCCCATGCCGTATTGTAATTATCTTCAGTAAGTGGAAGATGACGGATTAAGCGTTCTGCTTCTCCCGATAGATTGGTTTTCAAATACCACATCTTTTGAATTTTCGGTAGCGGCTTATTGTGGATCAGTTGTGAAAACAGATCAAAAAATTGCTGCCACTTCAAGTAATCGCCATCAAATCGTGGGATGGTTACCTGTGGCAGATGCAAATTTAAAGTTTCTGTTTGTGTGCGTGTAAGTGTAGATGCGCTGGTGTTTCTTGTTTTTATCGACAAATCGATCAATTGCTGCTGCACCCTTGCTTCCATTTCTATGTAATGGTTTAAATTATATCCCATTGCTTCAGGCTCTTCTTCCAGTTCCCAAAGAGTATAATGGATCTCTTGAACCTGCTGCCAAAGTTGGTTTATCATGGTGATTTTGAAATTATAAAATTCTATTGGATGATCCATGCTCTCTTCCGATAAATTTGTCAATTGACGGTTCAATGATAATATCATGGCTTCCTGTTTTCTCAGCAGACGATGAAAGTTATTTGGGATGTCACTGTCAATCGTGACACCGCTACGTTTTGGATGGTCAGCCACCTCAGCTGGGACGTGTACTTGAAACCTCGGTGATGGATTAGGATCTCCTGATTGCCTCACGTCCACTTCAGCGAGCATAGCTTTGAACTTTTTGGTGTAGGTGCTAACGATAGACATGATGCTGACGAAATAGTCCAGCGCAAAATAATCATGGTTGCGGGGTAGCTCCTTTAATTCCAAAATTTTCTGGTTGGTAGCTGTAAATTCTTCTGCAGATTCTTCAAGCCGTTGAATGCGCTGCTCGAAGTATCGCTGGTTATGGCGGCTCACGGAGTCCTTCTTAAAGTTGCAAACGATTTGCTGAATGACGTCTCCAGTGGCCTTTTGGGCTGCGACAAGCTCTTCGAAAGTCGACATCCTTGATTTTCCTTCAAGGATCACGTCGGGGTCACCAGAATGTTTACTCAGGCGTTTCTGAGTCGCTTCGGTTGTAGCCCTTACTTTAAAATTGGAATTACTAGCACTTAAACTAGCAAGTCCGAATTTTCTAATCTTTGGCTACTAACCGGGAGTGAGAAATTACTAGCACTTGAACTAGTAATTTCAATCGTAGATCAGCGTCAACAGGAGTGAGGAATTTCTAGTACTTTAACTAGAAATTCCGTTCGCGGATCAGCGTTACCTAAAAACAAGTAATGATTAAAGAATTAATTGAATAAAACACTTGTTTTCTTCTGGCTACTGAGCGATCGACTGCACTGTCTACCACCTTTTTATTGAAATTTATTTCGTACATTTTTGCTTATTCTAAGATTTCTACAAAATAATTTTTCACATGCAACAAACTTATCGAATTACATCTACCTGAGTATAGATACAATTTCTTTACGCAGCAAAATATTTGCAATTGAATTAACTTGAATTTTTGATAAGCATTGCATTGCATTGAATTTAATAAAATTACACGACAATGTGAAATTAGACTATTGGAATGCATATGCATGTGCATATTCCATTGCACATTAAAATGCATCAGAAAAATGTATTACGAATCTATTTTGTATGTACAAATTTTGATGTTTTGAAGAAATGATTATGTTAATGAATGAATGAATGAATGATGCAATAGTTACGAAAATGGCTAAAGCTGGTTACCCTGTGTCAGCAGCGAAGCAAAACATATACCAAATCTGCTTCACGTTAAACTTAACCCAACCAATAAATTTCGTTTCGATTGAATCACTGCGCTAGAAGTTATACGGGTGAAAAAAAAATTTTGGGTTACCACCATCAAAATTTTTCAAATCTTTAAAGCGTAAATATTTGTTGTTAATTTTCATTGCAGGATCGTTCCCATTTGCAAATCTAATGACATAATCGCGCAGTAAAGAAATTCAAAAAAATTACAAAAACGGTCATAGCTGGCAGCCCGTTCATGATTTTTGTAAGAAATTATTATGACATTTGGCTCACATCAAAATCTATTTACTGCATAAACTTCATTTTGATATCATGACTGCACCGGAAGTTATACGGAAAAAAGCTTTATTTTGCTGAGCAAATTTGCAAGATTTAGGAGACAAAAATCACCATAGCTAGCAAGTCTATTCTAATTTTTCAACCAAATTTTCACAAAATGTTATCTTAAGTAAGATCCAAATATTGTGTGAATTTGGTTTAAATCTGATGGCTGAATCGGAAGTTATAGGCCAAAAAGCTGTTTTTTTTTCTCAGTGATTTTGCAAGATCGCACCACTGCCCGCATTTCAAAATCACTTCTATCAGACCTGGTCCTAGTTAATATCAACATGTTCTGTAAATTTCACTATGATCGGATAATCCGGTCGTCAGTTCTCGTGAACAGAACTTTCGAGTGCTGAAAATAGAGGTAATTTTGTGATGGATTGCCGTTCTTGTGCAAATCGGAATTTTAAAAATTTTAAATTGACATGATGCACAAACGTTAAATTTATCAACGATTTGAATTTTTTGTCAAAAATCAAAAATTTTTCAGGAGGTTCAATGATTTGAAGGATTTTTTTCAAGAGCCTGCAGCAGCTACAGGGTTACCCGCACTACCTTGAAAATCCATGTGCATTAAACTTTAGTCAACATCAATACGCTCTGCAAATTTCACGATGATCCAATGTTTTTGTCAGAAGTAATGGCAAATCAAAATTTGAAAAAAAAATCCTTGCCTACTTTTAGGCACGCTGCACCCACACACGGCTCAAAATTTCCAATTTTTTGTCATAGGCAAGCTTAAAACATAATAAGCTTTAATTCCCAATATTCGTTTTGAGCAAAAATTTACGCTGCTTGGAAATATAGGAGTACCTCAAAATTCACTAAAACGCTCGCCGCCGCCAAAAGGTTTAGGATATCTGAATTTTAGCAAATGGTGGACCTACTTACTTTATATATCTACGTTCTCCGAAAGTTTCAGCTCAATCGGATCGGCCACTCTAGAGATTATCTCCCTTAATCATTTTGCTGATATATCTATATATATATATATATATATATATATATATATATATATATATATATATATATATATATATATATATATATATATATATATATATATATATATATATATATATATATATATATATATATTAGGGGGACCGGAAAGTAATGTCGTTTCTGCGCATGTCAAAACTTGATTGTCATCTGTCAGCTCATTGTGCATTTCAAAGTGGTGCTAAAGGCATTGTAAGGTTATAGTGACTTGTTTACTTATAAACAATGAAATTAATTTTGTTTTTTTGCGATCTTAGCTGAAATGGCCAGCCAAATACCAGAAGAGGTACACATCCGACACTGCATGCTTTTTGAGTTTCGCAAGGGTAGCAACGCAACGGTTGGGACCAAAAACATTTGCGATGTTTATCCAAATGCACTGGACGTTCGTAAATGCCAAAGGTGGTTTTCCAGATTCAAATCGGGTAATTTTGATCTTTCGGACTCGTATCGATCAGGAAGACCAACAACATTAGACAACGACATGTTAAGGGCGGAAGTGGAAGCAAATCCGCGTCAAACAATCGAAGAATTGTCAAATAGTCTTAACCGATCATGGTCCACCATCCAAGAACATTTGCAGCAGATGGGAAAAGTAAGCAGAGCAGGAGTCTGGATCCCGCACAACTTATCCGATCAGAACAAAGCTAACCGATCCACCACATGCAACATATTGCTTCAAAGATACAACACAGAATCATTTTTTGATCGCTTGATTACTGGAGATGAGAAATGGGTCCTTTATGATAATCCCAAACGCAAAAGGCAGTGGCTCTCTCCAAATGAATTGCCACGAAGCACTGCTAAGCCAGATTTACACCCTAAAAAAGCGCTTTTGTGTGTATGGTGGAGTATTCGCTACGTTGTTCATTTTGAGTTGCTAAAACCTGGACAAACTGTTAATGCAGACCTTTACTGTGCACAATTGGAGCGAGTAAATCAATCTTTAATTGGAAAGTGGCCAGCGATTGTTAACCGCAAAGGCGTTATTTTGCAACACGATAATGCAAGGCCGCACAGTGCGAAGCGAACCCTGGAAAAAATTAATGAATTGGGGTGGGAAGTACTGCCTCACCCACCATACTCGCCTGATGTTGCACCATCTGATTTCCATTTATTCCGATCGCTGCAACACTTTCTAAGTGGCAAAAAATTCGCAAATTTGAATGACCTCCAAAATGCCCTCTCCGGATATTTTGCCGAAAAACCAATTGATTTTTATCGATCCGGCATTGAAAATTTACTCACTAGGTGGCAAAAGGTTGTCGATAATGATGGTGATTACATCATTGATTAAAAATAAAAATTAATTAAAAAATTATGTGTTTGAATTTTGTGTAAAAAAGCGACCTTACTTTCTGGTCCCCCTAATATATATATATATATATATATATATATATATATATATATATATATATATATATATATATATATATATATATATATCTTTATATATATATATATATATATATATATATATATATATATATATATATATATGTGTATATATATATATATATATATATATATATATATATATATATATATATATATATATATATATATATATATATATATATATATATAAAATTCATATATGTTTTCGTCCGATAATATCATTATGGACTGTTTCTGTAAGATTTCTGAAATAATTGATAGTTCATTTGGATTTAGTATTTGCTTCGAAATAATATTAAATTTGGCAAGCATGATCGCTTCTGCTATATGGACGCCTCACTTGCCATATCGATTAACTCCATAAAACAAGAAGCTGAGAAAAATGATAAAATTGTGTATATTGTGTTTTAAAATTCTCCTTAAATTAAAAATTCAAAAATACTATGTAGATTGTATTACTGCACATGCATCTTTTACCTAACAGTATGTGGAAAGTGTAAGATAGAATGTCCTTAGAGCAATTGTTATTATTGTTACAATTTTTCATGATTCAGGGAGTTAATCGCTTTGGCAAGTGAAAGATAATTATTAAGTCAAATTCAATCTTCGAATAATTTTTTTTATTACGGAAAAACTTCATTATATAAATGTACGTTTTATTAAATTTTTTAGGAAAAATGAATAATAACTGTTCTTTTACTGATTCATAATATTATGATTATTACTTTCTTTAAATTGATTCATCATCTGTATAAATTATGTATTTTTCGCTAGCTGTATTTGAGCTCCCGTCATGTCGATTTGTCCTTAAAGTTTTATAATACTCGTGTTTAATACGAGGTATGAATTTCAACAAGTCCATCATATCTTTTCTCTTGTCACAGTTCTACCTGTTCGATGCAATAAGGGCTGGTCTACATTTATCAGACATAGTGGTCTACCTGCTACACATTTTGTTAGATTAATGGCATTAAATTCTATATCTTCATCAAATTCATATCTGAATTGTATTTTTTTTTTTTAAAGTGCGTTTATTTTCATAATTTATATATGATACAAAATCCATTGCACTACTCCCCCTGTTAAGGTTTAAACCTTGTGTTAGGGGTGAGGAGTCAGCTACACAATTTTTATTCATAAGCACAAAATATGACAATATAAAAATAAAGTAATCCAAAATAAGTAAATATTCTTACTGACTTATTAACATAAAAATAATCAACAATAGCTAATAACTCCAAAAGAAATAGGAAAAAATATATTACACGCTTAAATTTAACAGAAATAAAAAGGAAAAGAAATAGGCATAGATTTAACAGGTATATTAGTTCAATAAATTTTTTTAACTTCGCTCTTAAATTTTTTCAGATCTCGTATTGTTTTTATTTCCCTTGGCAATGTATTGAATAATTTAATTCCCACATACGTGAAATGGTTTTGGCCCATATGGGTTACACGATTTGGAAGTATGAGTGTATCATCGGTACCGCTTCTAGTTACATTGGTATTAATTCGAATTTTGTTAGCTACTAGATCCTTGAAGGTCTGTATCAAGAGGTTTAATTTGAAAATTTTGTCTATTGAACGAATATTAAAGCAGAGAAACAATTGTTCGGAGCTATAGTGGCGAGGTTTTTTTAATAATATTTTCATCAACGTCTTTTGATAAATTTTTAGAGGGTTAAGCGCACTTTGTGATGCTCCGCCCCAAGCTATGATTGAATATTGCAGTACTGAGTGGATTAAAGCAAAATAAAATGATCGTAAGGCTTCTATGTTTAGAAAAGATCGAACTTCGAAGCAAAGCGGTATCAGCTTTCTTATTTATCGAGGTTTGTACTTGGTGGTCCCATTTCAAGTGTTGGTCAATTGTGACTCCTAAATATTTAGTATGGGAAACATTTTTTATTGGCATACAATGACAGAATGACCCATAACTAGTTGAGTAAATTCTTATGTCAAGATTTTGAGGTAGGCCTCGCCGCGTCATAGCAAAAGTTATGTAATTAGTTTTCAGAATATTTAGAGCGAGACAGTTGCAGCTCATCCAATCTTTGAGCAATGCAAGACTATATTCTGTTTTTAGCTTCACTCCTTCCCAATCATTATCCTTCACAAACAGAACCGTGTCATCAGCGAATGATATTAGCTGGCCTTTTATGTGCTGTGAGAAAATATCATTTACGTAAATAAGGAAGAGGATAGGCCCAAGAACTGTTCCTTGTGGAACACCGTACTCAAAAGATAGCTCAGTACTTTGTGTTTCTGCTATTTTTACTCTTTGCTTTCTATCTATCAAATAGCTTTGGATCCATTTTATCCACCTTGGACTGAAATTCGCCTCACCTAGTTTACGTATCATAAGTGCATGTGGTATAGAATCAAATGCTTTAGCAAGATCCAAGAAAACTGCTAGAGACTTGTATCCCTTATCTAGTGAATCGGCGATTAAGGTAGACAATTGACCAATTGCATCTTGCGTACTGCGCTCTGCTCTGAAACCAAATTGGTTCTCATTGATGAAGTGACGCATGTCCAAATATGCGACTAACCGCCTCTTGGCAACTTTTTCTAATATTTTCGAGACATTTGAAGTCAAGGATATCGGACGATAGTTATTGATATCTAGTTTCCTTTTATTTTTGTGGATAGGAGTAACGACAGTTTTTTTATATATATCTGGGAAAGTACAGGTTTCAAAACTCAAGTTAGATAAATATGCTAAGGGTTTGCTTACATATGCTTTTATTCTTTTTAGACATTCGACTGTAATGCCATCAAAACCTGGACTTGATCCTCCTCGCGTCTCATCTATTAATTGAATAATTTCCTTTTCAGTAACAGGGTTTATAGAATTGGACGTAGGGAAATTCACAGCCTGATTATCTGATGTATTTTGATCAACGTTTATATTTAATTGTTGGGCCATACATTTTCCAACACTGCAGAAATGACTATTAAAAACATTTGCTATTTGCTCAGCATTTTCACTAACGGTTAAGAGGTAAGTGTCATGTAATAAAGTGTTAATTGGAGCAAAAGCTTGCTTTTTTCCTCTAGCTAAATTAATTGCCTTCCAAATTTTTATTCCATTCCCACCACTTTCTTGCATTATTTTTTTAAAATAGTTACTTTTTGCTATAGGGATAAGATTATTTAGCTTATTTCGATATTTTTCATAATAATGTTTTAGTTGCTCATTGTGCGGATTTCTCCTTGATGCAATTGCCAACTTGTTTCGTCTTTTTATCGAATTAACCAATCCTAGAGTTATCCAAGGTTTCAGTTTATGACATTTTGAAGTAGCATTCCGTATTGGGTGTAAACTGTCTTGAATGCTACTGTTTATAGCTTCATGGATTAAATTGGCACAGGTGTTAACATTATCACTGGACAGAACGTCATTCCATGATCTATTAGCTACTTTATCTTGCAAGAGTTCGTAGTTGATTTTTTGTTTAATTCTGGGTATGTCCTTGCAACTTGATGGTTGAGGAAGCTTTATAAACAGAACTGTACCCTTATGATCAGAAATTTCGGTGTTAATGACCGCAGCTTTAATTTCGTCAAACGCTTTTTGTTTAAGGTTGGTAAATTTGTGATCCAAGCAACTGTCTCCCCGCGTGCATTGGTTAATATGCGAAGTGAAGCCAAATTCATTTAAGGTATGGATATATTCAATATTGATATTATTCAGCAAGTTGATATTGATATCTCCCAAAATAATAGTACCACAACGTTTGAAATTTTTCAAATAGCTCTCTAGTTCTGAACAAAAGGTTATGCTGCAATGATTTGGTGATCTATATATAGTTATTATTTTAATGAATACATTGTTTGCTAAGTTAATATCAAGTGCTAAGGCTGTTGCACCAGTGAAGACCAACTCTTCCATATTTGTAACATTATATTGGTTTTAATGTAAACAACAACTCCTCTATTCTGCTTTATCACACGTTCAGTCATGAAACCTGAATAGCCTTCTATTTGAAGGGATTGTAGACTTGTGATGTTCCAGCATTCACTCAAGGCTACCACATCAAAACAATGTTCTATAGAAGATAAGCTCAAAATAAGATTCTCGAAGTTTTTACTAATGCTACGAATGTTTGAATGAAAAATACTGAAACTGCTTTCAACGGTATCAACTTTGCTATGAAATCGTTGAGATCATTACAATTTAATTCGTCCCCGCGTATTGCATCGTCCAAACAATCTAAAAATTCAATGACCATTTGTACATTATATAGGTGATTTGTTCAGAAATTGTGCTGTTATAACCATGATTAGCATTTTTAGCGGGGAATAGAATTAAAAATACATTACCAATACCAACTTTTTTAAAATTAGATTTAAAGCTATCGAGTTTCTTTATGAAATATATGCAAAATTTTTTTGCTATTATATGCTCTTACACTAAAAAATCAAGATCATCTTCGGATTTGATAAATTTTACTTCTCCTCCTTCCGCCTTCCTGCACATCACTTTTCCACCTCGACACCAAACATACTTGTAATTCACCTCTTTTGCCCTTATTTTGGTCAGCCACACTAGTTTCCGGCAAAATGGAGTGAGATGCTCGTTTAAAAAAAATGTTGTGCTCCCCACACGGTTTTTGTCTCTGCTCTTTTCTAATAGTAGCAAGGCGTCTTCAGCATATTTAAGTTGCACAACTATTTTCGGGCCAGTATCGCCTCTGCCCCTTGGGAGGTTTACATTAATAATGCTTTCACTTTTGATATTTAAATTTTCTTCACAAAATTTTTTGAGCTGTCAATTTGTAAGCCTGAACTTTCGAATTTATTTGTGTTGCCTTGTTGCTCCAATCGGTTAATACGCGCTTCTAAAAGACTAATTCTTTTATTTTTCTTGCTATCAGCCTTCTCGAGTTCGAAAATATTTTCCTGCAGCGTTTTTATGTGAGCAGTCATATCTATTAACTGGTTAGTTGTGTCTTGCTGTTTCCGAGCAAGATAGTTGTTGCTCTCAATCAACTCATCCATTTTTTGTAATAATTTTTGGATGTCAGAATCATCTGAGCGCGATGGATTTTGTTGCCTTGTTTGACATTTATCAGTCAAAGTCACCGGTGAATTTGCTTTTATCGGAGTATGAACGTGAAAATTGACGTTGTTTAGAATGACACTTTTTACATTTCCATTGTTTTGCTTTGTTAACATCCTTCAGATATGCCATATCAGACGGAGCCAGTCCCGCACATTTAATGTGTATTACCGTATTACAATCCGAACAAATTATTGTGTCTTTGATGCCTCTCTGGGCAGATTCACCACATACACCGCACATTACCATTTTCAATTTTTCAATTCTTAAATAATTTGGAACCGGTCTATCAAACTATTGTTGTGAAGATCAATCAAGAACTGTTATGCTGAAGATGTCGGTGATACTGGAAATGCTCGATTTCGCAACGATTTACAAGAACACGAGAGCGATTTTTGTGTTTCACAAAATTTTTGCACATATTTATTGCTTGAATGTATAAAATCTGATTTGTGCTGTAATAATGCTAAAAGCTACTGCTTGTTCGAAAATTAATCACTGACACATTTACCGCATCCAAACGCAATGAAAGCTAAAAGCTGACTGGTATGAGGTGAGGTTTCGACTTTTCTAATTTTATCCAACGCATTTTCAACCAATTTACAGGTGTACCTGTAACTGTTACCTTTCTGTTGATAACAGACTTTTCTAAAGTATTTGTAGAGAAAAAGTTCTGACGTGTCATTTAAACCATATGAAACGGTGCTATCTTTTTAGACATTTTTATGATATTATACCAGTCAACTGGCGAAAAAATGTTCTGATTTTTTTTACTTGAGATTCGGTAATAGCAAATTGTGAATCATTTGGCAAGTAACTGTGTCCACTTACTATAAATTTCATTTCAATTGATTCAGCTTGTATTTCTGTACTTTGATGCAATTTCAATAAACTTAAAACAGTTTTAATATTTCTGTTTTGTCCGGTACACGAGTCTGAATAGGTTATTATTTTTTTACAATTTTTAGCACAAATCTTTGTATACTTTACAAGACATGAAGAAATTTCCTGAGACCTGCGAGATCCTTCAGTTTCTGGCCCAATAAACATGTGACTTATATTTTTATTAAGATCATGGCATCCGAAATCATAAACATATAGATTTTGCTTACAGTAAGCTACCGATGTAGTCAATTTTGGAAAGGGTAAAGATTTTTCAAGGTCAAAAGAAAATACAAAAATTTCTTCGGATGCTGCCACCCGATCTGCAGCCATATGACTACGAGCCTGTACAGCCTTTTGCAAGTGAGCATCCTTTTCGAATTTTGCTATCCTCATTTCCTCGCTGTCCGACGAGTCAATTTTTATTTGTAAAGAATCACACGTATTGCATGTATCTTTGGACGGTTGCTTAAAATGCAAATTAAATTTAGTCGAAAATACCTTGTAATAATATTTTTCTTTCACTGGCTCTATATTTTCTTCTTCACATTGCGCGATGTAGAGTTCGTACATTTTCTTAATATTTAAATCCGGATTTAAGTATTTTCTTCGTGGGCTATACGCTCTTGTATAGTAACTTGTGTATGCGGGAAATGAATTTATATGTATTAAAACAGATGTATCATTGATTTTATTGCCTGGTACATACATGGCGGCCACCACGATCAATCAACAATGAAACTTGTTCTTTACAACAACAGTTGTATAGTCGTCCATCGCTTATCTGATAAGTATCCTTAATATATTTTTGCAAACCGAAATATCATTTTTTCCGCTTCTTCGAAAATAATACGTGAAAGAACGTGATCGTGGAATTTTACTGTTATCCTTCGGACGCCTTCTTTTTATTTTTTTTTAAATTTAATGCACCCTTGCTCAAGTTGGGTCTCTAACTGATAAAATGCCTCCATGGAAGCTTTCCTTTCATCCGAAATGATTTTTTCATCGCACTTCTGACGACATCAACATTTTTATTATAAAATAATTTTGGATATTTCTGTCCTATTCAGCATAATTACAAGTTTTTTTTCGTCCAACCGAATTAATTGTTGGAATTTTTTCGTTGCCATGATCAAAATTTTCACTAACATCTTTCATTTTGATATTATACCAGTTTAATTTTTTTCTTAATAAACAACACACACTAGAACTGCAATTTAGAAGTACTTGCTTCTGTGGAAATTCGAATACAACTGATTTATAATTTATTTTTCTCGTACTGCAGCATGGTCCAAGCCCCACTCGTGGACCACGCTGACATACTTGATTTGTGTGAGAGATAACAGTTCTTGTCTAACGGATACAATGAAATTAAGAGAACAACTTTCAGATATCTCCGAAGCAGAGGAAAAAGAGTGCAGTGGGTGAACTAGATTTTTATTATGATTTAAATACATTATCGGATGGAGCTAATCAGATTGGCTTCTGAAATAAATTATTTATTATTCAATGGCTAAAAAAATTTATCATTTAGGGGTGTTAATACTTATTATTAGAGAAATTTGTTTTGAATATATACAGTTAGGAACTACTTAAGTGCTTTGATATTAAGATTTAATAAAATTCAGAAAATGGAGTTAATCGATTTGGCAAGTGAGCCATCCATATATGAAAGGTGACTTTTAAGCAAATCTATGTTGTAATTTAGTTGGTTGAGATATTGGAAATGTAGCATGAAATCGTAATCCCTTTTTATTTTGTTTTGAAGGTCGCGTTGAGAGTGTTTTAGATATTTCTCGATAATTCGGTTGTCAATGTGACTCGTAATGTTCTCAAATCTTTTCATCATAAGGCTATTAATTTGGGTTTGTTTTGCTATATCTGTTTTTAGCTCGGATTGATTCAATGTTATGGGATCAATATGCTTGCTGATGGTTAAAGCGTCGTCCGCATCCATATTTCCTGTGCTACATTTTATTAAAGTGCCGATACGATTAATTAGGCCTTTTCGGAATCTTAATCTGGGTTTAAGGGTTTCTAGTTTATGATTCAATTCCTTCAGTTTGAGTTTTGTAATGGTGAGAGTGTCCTTTATTTCGTCAGTTGCGTCGAATTTGTCAAGTGCGTCCGAAAATTTGTCTATTGATTTTGCGTATTTGTCCAATCTTACAATATGAACCAAGTTGTATCTGTATATGAGTCCACCTGTCCCGAGTTTGAGTGGTAGAAGTCCCTGGTTGTTGCTCTCAAGTCCTGGGTTTCGATTTTCTGTCCGATGGTGATGGCCGTCAGCCTGAAATTTAGATTTCGTTTTGATTTTGGACTTATGTAGTTTTCTATCTTTATTGGTTATTAGTGTTATATATCTGTCTTGCTTTACTTTAAATTTCTTAAACGTAGGTGTTAGTTTATTGCTACGATTTTCTTTCCTATATATAACTGAATTTGGGTCTAGCTTATCTGGTTCATTTCTGTCCTGGTTTAGTTTATTTATGTTTCTGGTTACTAGTTTTGCCATGCTATCTTTTACAGTTGGATAAAGCTGTTCTTTAAATGACTTTAATTTTTCTAGATAATCGTGCATATTATTACGATGTAAATTTCTTTCAAATCTATATGTTCTGCCATAGAATAATTCATACGGGGTGTATTTAGTAACGGAGTGGATAGAATCATTGTAATTTATTATGGCCTCGTTCAGTATATCGTCATGATCCTTTTCTTTAGCTTGGCTGTATATTATTCGGTACCTTTCCGTTAGGGTGAAGTGTGCCCTTTCGACTGGTCCATTACGTGACGTTTGTTGAAAGGAAGTAATATGGTGCAAGATATTGTATTGTTTGCAGAAGTCTCTAAAGATTATAGAGGTAAATTCGATTCCTTGATCGGAAATTAATTTTTTTGGTAGGTATGCCGTGCAGGCTTATGAAATGTTTTAAGGGGCTCAGCCAGTGTAACAGCAAAAAAATAAGGCGATTTTCGGGAATTTTTTAAATAAAAAGTTTTGCACTGATTGTTTTGAAATTTTTCGAGTATATTGATATATAATTAAAGTATATTTACAAATGAAAATCTTCTATTTTCTTTTACTTATGCACTATCTCTCAGAGGACAAAAAAAAGTTTCCGCACTGCTGCCCTTGTTGCGGTCTTTACAGTGCCTGAAATAAAATCAAACGAAAAAGGCGTTAAAGTAGATAATATCACCTACTGATTGAAGCAGTTATGTGGGAAAAAAATTAAATCCAAAAAAATGGCGCAGCTTTGAAACAAAATTTTACAATTTAGCTTAAATATCTAATGGTATTTTCCTTAGAAAGGGGCTCAACCAGATTTGACAGCATTGTGGGTATTATTATGAAGTTAGAGACACTGGTTGAGCCCCTTAAACATCTGATGACAGAAAGGCTGTTCTTGGCAATTCATGTGTAAGCAGCTTAAAATTTGGAAAATTTATCTTCGATGGTGAGTATTTTGTTATTATTGATCAAATATACGTCTATGTGGACGCTGATTGGGTATTTCCGGTATCTGGTACTTCAATCTTGGTGGAGATCGATCATACTTAGATGTTTGGCATACCTCGCAGTCGTTGATTATTCGAGAGATTTTATTCTTCATATATGGAAAATAATATCCGCGTTTCAAGTGAACTAATGTTTCGTTTATACCGCGATGATTTTTGTTTGATAATCTTTTATTATTTTATCTTGCTCGTCGTTCTCCATTATATCTTGAAGGATTTCCATGCAGCGTATGAGTTTAAAGAGTTTACTGCGAGAAAAATGTTGAGAATATACGCTTTGGACTAACTTGAACGTATCCTCGTCAGTCAGAATAGCGTTCAAATTATTTGGGGCGAAGTGGTTTTTAAAATTTTTATGAGGTTTTCTTCTGAGAAGGTTGGTAAGTTAAATGTACGTCTTTATTACGCTTATTTAAGATGATTTGAAGATTGAAATCGTTTATTGGTAATTCTGAAATAGGTATACCGTCCTGGTTGTCCTCTTCAGCAGAGTGCACCGTGGAACCACAGGTACCGTCAATGGAGGCATTGGTAGCCGAAATATTGATTTCATTTGCATTAAGCTCAATCTTGGAGTTGTTTGCAAGCTGTTGGATTTTAATCCTACTTAATGCATCAGCGTTTGAATTTTGTGATCACTTTTTATAAACTACGTCATAGTCATATTCTTCAAGTTTAAGGCGCCACCTAATTAATTTTGAGTTTGGGTCTTTCAAACTCATCATCCACGTTAAGGGCTTGTGGTCCGTAACAATTTTAAATTTCCGTCCGAACAAGTATGGCCTAAAATACTTGGTGACCCAGACGATGGCAAGAAGCTCCTTTTCTATAGTAGAATAATTCATTTCAGATGACGTTAGGGTTCGGCTGGCGTAGTATACCAGCTTGTCGTTACCAATCGGACCTTGTGAGAGGACAGCTCCGATAACGTAATTGCTAGCGTCTGTCGTGAGAATGAAGGGTCTCGAAAAGTCGGGATATTGAAGAATAAGGTCATTTATTATAATGTCTTTGCAGATATTAAATGTTTTGATATAATTTTCATTCAGGTCGATTTTAGATTCGTTTTTGAAACACATGGTAAGGGGTTGATTAGTTTAGCGAAGTCTTTTATGAATTTCCTATAATATCCCAGCAGTCCGTGAAAGGATTTGATTTCCTTTTGTGTCTTAGGAAGGGGAAACTCTTTAATTGCCTGTATTTTATCAGGGTTGGGTTTCACGCCGTTTGGTGCCACAATATGGCCCAAAAACGCAACTTCTCTGTTGAGGAACTCTGACTTGTCCAGTTGGATTTTGAAATTAGCCTCTCTCAGTTTCGTAAAGACCTTTTTTAGATTTTCTACATGCTCTTGTAGAGAGGTCGAGTAGACATTAATGTCATCTAGATAAACAAGACAAATATGTCCTTGTAGATATTTCAGAACATTATCCAATGACGGAGTATGCTGATTCATGTACAATAGATTTTATAATGATTTCTTTCGCTCAGTGGCATGTGTGGATGATTCGTTGATGATCATTTAAATATATGTTTTGTGGATGATTATTTTATTATATGTTGATGTGGATAATATTTTTTTTTGCATCCTTACGGGCATGACTATTACGAAAAATTTGAATGCATATGAATACCTAGACACAAACATATATATGTAGGTATATATAGTCATATGGATAAATATATACAATTTTCTGGTACCAATTTATTTGTACGAAGCAAACAAAACATCATTATAAGCGTGTAAAATCCATCCACTTATCGCCTTAGCCCCGCCTTCAAAAAACTGGATTTGAGTTGACTTGACTCGTGAAATCTAAAAACGCATGGACGCGTGGACGCATGGACTCATGTCTAAAAAGGGCTTTACAGTTAGTCCGATTGAAAAATATATGAGTTTCGAGTGCATTACAGTGCACGTCGAAATATTACTGCAGAAATTTTGGAAGAAAATTTCTGCATGCTACACTACAACTCATACTATGGATAGGGGGAGTCGTTGTTGTTTCCAATGCTTCTGCACTGGTTAGCATTGTTCTGTTATAGATAGGGGAAGCGAAAAAACACGCCTAATATTTTCATCCATCCATTTCATAATGCGTCCACATGCGCTGCCCAAAACTTCCCTAAGATGGACTAATTCAATCATCCCTTGTTGATTATAGGTCTGTTCGCGTACTTTCAGTCACTGAAATTTCCTGAATCATGTGGTGGGGGAAATTCTGGATATGTACGAAAATGCTCTCATTGCATTTCCTGAAAATTAACAAACAAATGTGTCAGTTGTCAGTTTTTGGGAGAACAATAGTGATTACAAAAGTCATCCTAAACGCCACAAAAATATTCGTCCTTCATAATAACATTACGCCAAAAACCGTTTGACAGTTTTCAGTATTTTTCAGTAGCTCAGAGCCTACTGAAATTTACTGAAAGAGAGGAAATTTTCAGTTAAACCAAGTACAAAAACGGCTTCATTGCAATTAATTGCAATAAATCGTAGCACGCGAACGAACCTCTTTTGTCGTAAGGCTGGTACTGAGTTAATCGTGAAGCTAAATTTTGACATGTCTCCATTATCTGGTCATTCTTTCGAGCGAAAAATTTGACTATGGAGAAAAGCAAAGACACTGCTCATTTCTGACGGATGAAATGTCAAGAATTTCAATTTTCGATCGATTTTCTTATTGGAAAGTCATTTGCACTATTTAATTTTCAAATTCAAACACCAAATGTCACTTTTTAGCTCGAAAGAATGAACTGCACATACTATATTTTGAATCGAACTCAGTACTATGCTGCGAAGAGTTGCAATCAGCTGTAATTGATTGCGAAATTTGCTAAATGTATGCGAAAATGTAAATAGAGTTAACTTAATATTACTATGTTTTTTGAAGGATTAAAAAAAATCTTGTTGTTAATAATATAGATAGTTTTTAGCAAAATAAAAATGTAGTAAATGGCAAAATAAAGAGATAGTAAATAGCAAATTAATTGTAGTAATTTAATTATGGTTTCAAGACCAGTTTTTTAAATGTATTTATTTATTTATTGCGAGGGATATTTGGCCTCCTCCTCAGAGTCCATCACTTAAATTTTAATATTCAGCTAATAGTATAACAAACTGATGTTTCATTTCATTTAAATGATATTGGAGCATTGGCTGATCGCCCAAGCGAAGGAGCATCCGATTATTTATGAAAAGTGTGTGTGGTTGCAGGTAAGCGAAAAGCTGCCCGCTAGTGGTAAGTTTTTATTGACATATTTCACAATTCTATTAAATGAAAAAAAATAATTGATCAAAACAGCATAGCAAATAAATCTCTGCTTTATCATACAGTGGATGCATGCCAATGTAAATGAAAGGCTTTGTAGGATCGTTATACGCGGGAAATTTGAAGCCCCACACACTTCAAATTCAAACATGAACTGAAAATTCTTCTAGTTCAGGAGTGTAATCAGACGATTTCGTTCACTGTGGTTGGCCATCGTTGTCTGCGCTTCACTGCGTCGACTGTAATTCAGGCATTACGGTGGAGAACGTACGATAGGGGGATCTCATTACGTAGGTGGCCCATTCGCTACAGGACAAAGAACTTATCTGTCATCACCATCTGGCAATTTATGCAATCGCGATTCACCACAGATTTTTATGTCGACACCGTTTACGGGCAGGGCGGGTGTTCCCGGAAATATGCAGCAACAGCCAAATATGAGTCAATATCCATTTAACCCATGTGATTTAGAATGAAATCGAATGAAATTCCCATTTGAATTTGGGCTTTTTTAGCAGCTCTAGGCTCTCATTCATTTCAACAAAACGCTACCGACACTTCAAATATCAACTTATCTGCCAAACACGCCGGCCTGTATCTGTAAGTAGCACATTTGCTGCGTCCAATATGGAAAAAGCGTTGCATCGACTCTAATCTGTGCAGTAGTATAACACAAGCAGATGGTACAGAGATCTTAGAAGATTTGTTCGCAGTTGAAGGATTTTTAGATGCGAATTCCGTTAGTGATATTTGGAGTAATGATATTTAAAAGAAGGCAGAGCAGAATGTTTTAAATGATGTTTCACTTTTAGATGCTATGTATCGATGCTATACTCAAACTGGGCTTGTAAATGGTTACGATCAAAGAATGTCAAAATATGGTACCGTTGGGTGAACAGCACAATACAGCAGAGCAGGCTCAAGCTGAAGAAAAACCGTCGCTAACAGCTCTTAATTTCTTCATAAGTAAGTACAGTTATCTAAGTCTTATAAATCTTTTAAATGTCCTGTCTTTCGAACTTTGTAGAGCACATCTGTGAAGTTTTTTCTCATTGGAAAATTCTTTGCGAGCATCAATTCCAGTTGCTGGTGAACGATCTCGCGAAGGAAAAATAAAATATACTTTCATCTTGCACTTTCAGTTAGCGAACCTCCGTCGCGTCCGTTCCGTCCGCTCCGTTTTATGACCGGACGCATCGATGATTATTGAGAGTGCGTTGCGTCCGCTCCGTCTGTCAAACCCAAAGGTGGTCAGTTTAGTTATTTTCGTGGTAAAATTCATATTCGAACGCGGGAGTTGTTTGAACTGTTTTGTGCGTGCGTTCTAAATAAGATACGACAAATATGTGTTCACGCATTAGAATTCACGAATGCACCTTTTCTACTTACGCCCAATAATTATATCTTAATCATAGAACCTTACCTAGAAAAAATTGTTTTGTTATAAATATCAAAAAAGATCTGTGCCAGCAATTCCATTCATGGATGTCGCAGGAGCTAAACGTATGAAAGAAGCAATTTATTATAGTAATTGCACAGTATGTATTGCATATTCAGAAATTTGTTATCTACTCCAAACGAATTATTTTAGCAGTCCTAGGTAGACACTGGTATTTACAAGAATATTGCTAAATTTTTATTTAACATGAAGTATTCATCCACCAAGGTATAAAGAAATGGCCTTCAAAATTAATATAATGGCTTCATAGTCTAATTGATTTAAAATGGTATAATAACGTAAACGCTTGTTTACATTTCTACTCGGGTGTTTGGTTTCGAACTTTAATAAATTAGAGCAACTATTATTTTTTCACGTTATTTATAAGCATGCTGTTTCTGAAAAGTTATCAATGAAGTTTTAAGCGCAACAGTTGCGAAGAAAAACTAATTTAATGCAGACATCAATTTAATCGGTTCAACAAATATTGACGGTTTTTTGAACCATCGATAAGTTAACATTATTTCATCAGTAAGTTTTATAACTATTAAGTACGCTAAGTAACAAGTCCTACAGCATCAACATTTGATTACATAAATATTTCAGGCAAAGGAATTATCAATTTCGCAAAACATTTTGAAAACATATTTGCAAAACACTCACTACACATTTTAAACCCACCTTCCTCTCTCTCTCACTCTCTCCCTCTCTCGATGCGTCCAAAGATGAAATTTGACTATCTCTTCCGCTCCGTTCCGTCCGACGCAACAGCAAAGTGTATAGAATGACAAGTAGGTGAACTCCTTCCATTTTCCAGAAAAAACACTTTGACCTTGAAATTGCGCCTCCATTTACGCAATGCATTATCTGTCAAAGCAACCTGAGAGTGCGCTGGTATATTTTACGACAGTGAGCCGTATGTGAGCAACGAAAAATCTAGCCTGAGTATGTAGTTGTCGAATCGTATATTGTATTTCTTTGCGTTCCATACCACAACGTAAGAAGTTAGTTCCTAACCAGCGTGCGGACTCCGTATATGTATACGGTTCAAAAATCCAGTGAACTGGCCTGAGATTGTATTGTTGATCAGCCTGAAAAATTGGAAGAACATTAAGTACTAGCGGTGCAGACGAAATTCTAATTATGGAAAAAAGTCTCGGAACACCACCTTTCCCGCCGTCTGCCGCAAATTTAAAGGAACAAGTACTGAATGAGGAGGAAGAGGTGGAGAACGAAAATACAACAGTACATCCTGCTCTTAGTCCAGAAATTACAGATGCACAAACGACTGTAACAACGATAAAAAGCACCTGCAGTCTGGATCGAATGCGCATAGAAAAGGATGTTAGCTATCAATATAGCTCCCCAGAGCGTTTATCAAGACGTGCCTGATCAGACTGCCGACACTCTTACCGGTATAATGCTAAAATCAAATTATATTAATTTGTTTCATTCTTACTTCACCTTAATTCTTCTCAGATATGGAGAAACTAAGAAATCTTCGGCCAGTCGACTATCCACTGTTGCAGATGATGACGCACAATCAATTTGTACAGCAAATCCGCATCTGATTTCGTCCATGGTCCAATCGGTAGGATTTATTCTATTTTTTTCTCTAGCTTCCAAAACAAAATATTTTAATTTAAAGACCAATTTTTCCCTTAGAAGCTAGATATATTTTTTAAGAAGGTCTTTGAATTAATATATTGACATCCCTTTAAAAGAAAAACACTATACAACTATCATTTATATTATTTCTTTCTACTCAGGATATCAGGACTAGTTTAGAACGTGTTCGAAATCAACTAACTAATGTCCTTCTTGAAACAAACGTCCGACAACGTTTAATTTTGCTAATACAACGACAACACATCGAAGAAGAATAATTACGTCTAAAGCATCTTGTCGAATTGGAAAAATTCCACAAAACGTTACAAACAAGTAAGTAATAATTTAGAATGTTTTTGATTTTCAACGAACTAAAAAATTTAATCGAAAATTCGTGCACTCAATCGCTTCGAAATTCTACAAAAACAGGATATCACATTCCTAAGTCGCTTTTCAACGTTAAACCATCCGTATTGTCCTCATCGTCTAATGAAAATCTCGAATATTAAAACACGAATCAACGTTAAAATACCTACTTATATATTTATATATTTTTATATTTATATATTTGTGTTATTTATATGATTTTTAATATATTCATATTGTCCACATGCTAATGTCGCACATACTCAAACCTATTAGTATCGGAATATTTCGTATCTGAAAAATAGCAACAAAATTATCCAAACATATTTTCTCAATCATTAAAATTCGGAAAATATTATCACGTGTAAATCTAAAGTTACTAATAATACCAATAGTGCCTTGCCAGTATTATGAATCAATCGAATTTAATTTCAAATATAACGTTCAGTATCTTCTAATAGTATGTTGGATTTCTAGTTATCGTAAATATGTTATATTATTTATTATTTAATAAATAAAACAAAAATTATTTATGAAACAAATAATTTGAAATGCCAGAATAATTAGTACATAAAAAGTTGATTATTTCATATTCACTTCTCATAAACATTATTTGTAATTTTTATTCCCAAATAATAGGTCTGTTCGCGTACTATGATTAATATCAATGAAGCCGTTTTTGTACTCCGTTTTTTCTGAAAACTGAAAATTTCCCCTCTTTCAGTAAATTTCAGTAGGGTCTGAGCTACTAAAAAATACTGAATACTGTCAAACCGTTTTTGGCGTAGTGTTATTATGAAGGACGAATATTTTTGTGGCGATAATTTATTGCCGCTTAGGATGACTTTATAATCACTATTGTTCTCCCAAAAACCAACAACAGACACTTTTGTTTGTCAATTTTCAGGAAATCCAATGAGAGCATTTTGGTACTTTTCCTGAATTTCCCCCATCACATGATTCAGGAAAATTCAGTAAAATTCAGTGACTGAAAGTACGCGAATAGACCTAATGTAGAAAAAACTAGGGCGACTTAATAGTTTCGTGAAACATTCGCCGGAGGGTGTTTCGCGAAACAGTTTAGAACAATATGTATAAACGCAGCTTAAAGGCTGGTACTGAGTTAAGGTCCAACCAAAGTGTATAGAATGATAAGTGGGTGAACTCCTTCCCTTTTCCAGAAAAAACACTTTGACCTTCAAATTGAGCCTGCATTTACGCAATGCATTATCTTTCAAAGCAACCTGAGAGTGAGCTAGTATTTTTTGCGAGAGTGAGCCGTATGTGAGCATCGAAAAATCTAGCCTGAGTATGTAGTTGTCGAATCGTATATTGCATTTCTTTCTGTTCCATACGATTTCTTCCAACTTTCCAGGCTGACCAACAATACAATCTCAGGTTAGATCACTGGATTTTTGGACCGTATACATATACGGAGTCCGCACGCTGGTTAGGAACTAACTCCTTACGCTGTGGTCCAACTATAATGCACTTTAAGTAGCTTAAGTGAGCGCTGAAACTGAACGAAAATTCACTCAATTGATGTCGATCGGTTAATTTGCCCATAATAGAATTAAGTGAAGCTTCATGAAGCTGCTGCCAGAGTGGCGAATCTGAGTTTGAATTCACAGGCATATGAGATGAACTGATATGAGCATTTGTGCAATATGTTTGGTTAGGATTTTGCTGCAATTGAAATATAGTTGTCTTCATAGCTTGCTAGCCCTGTTGCAAGAAATCCGTAGAAAATTGTAGCTGAGCTGAACCTCGCAACTTTGCTGTAGATTATTAGATTATAACGATGGGCTTGGTGCAAGTTCTTAATATGTACTTGAAGACTTAAAAGACTTAAAAGAGTGTACGAAAGAAATGTTTTTTTGCGCAATATTGGTAATCAACAAGTTTTTTACTGCTGAAGAATAATATTCAATAGTGGATAGCTGAAACATGGTGTGTGGTTATTCTTTGAACATAAATTTTGCCATTAAAAAGCTGTGTGATGGCATTTTAGTAGTATCTGTACTTGTATTTTTAAAAGTAAATAATTTATTATTTCGTATGTTGTACGACGCGTTTTCTTTTTGAAATTATATTTTGGGTACTAATTCTAATATAATTTTTTACGGTTCACAGAAAAAACTGTTATTTTATAACTTTTATTTCAAAAATCAAAGTTAACAATTGACTGCCCTGTTCGAGTGCTTGATGAGAACTGAACTATAAGCATGACAGTATGAGGGCGAAACTTACTTATACAATTAATGTAGAGTTTTTACATGGGATTAATGATAACTGAGACATACTCCAACACTCTCCCTAAAACTCTACATGATCAAAAATTTAATTCAATTTTAATTCAAGAAAACAATTTATTGTTTCATTTTAATTCTACCATTTCTTTCTTAACTAGACCTAGCTTTTCTCTTAGATATATAAATCTTGGCTTTGGCAGACCCTTTGTTAGTGCATCGGCTACTTGTTCATCAGACTTCAGATACATTACATTTACTTCTCATTTTTCATACAAGTCTCGTACAAAATGATATTTTATGTCTATGTGCTTGCTACGCTGATGAAACTCTGGATTTTTTATCAACTTAATTGCACTTATATTATCAATATGCAAAATATAATCTTTAATTTCTACATCGAAATCGAAAAACAATTTCTTCAACCATAAAATTTCTTTACTAGCGGCGGCTGCACTAATATATTCAGCTTCTGTAGTACACTGAGCTACGCATTGTTGGAGTTTGCTTTGCCAAGTAATAGATGCATTTGCATATTTACAAACAATACCTGTAGTAAATTTTCGCGAGTCAGTGTCACCACCAAAGCAGTGAACGAAAAAGTACCGTACCTTAAGCGTACTGTACGCGAAAAGTACACATACCCTACCTCAGTCTATAATGTTTGTGTACATGTACACAACCGATATACTAGGTGGGGTGAAAAGTAAGCTCCTTGACCACCAGAATGCGCTGCAATCGCCAAAAAGATTATTGTGCCTTATAGTCCATTTATATTTAGGCGGACATGTCAAATTTCAGAGCGACACAGTCATTTGTTTTGTTTTGACAGCCGATTTTTGTTGACGTGTTTGGCATCATGTTGAGTATGGATAAAAGTGATTTTCGTTCTCTCATAAAACATTATTTTTTGAGAGGCAAAACGGCGAAGGAAACAAAAGAAAAGTTGAACAAATATTATGGGGCTAGTGCTCCTTCAGACTACTTCGTGAAATATTGGTTTCGAGAATTTCGTGGTGGCCGAAACTCCACTGCCGATGAAGTCCGCAGTGGCAGGCCCTCCGAAGCGGTTACAGAGGAAAATTCCAAAAAAATACATGAAATGGTGTTGGCCGACCGGAAAGTGAAAGTGCGTGAGCTAGCAGATGCCACAGGGATTAGTACTGAGCGCACACGCCATATTTTGGGCGAGATTCTGCAGATGAAAAAATTATCCTGCCGCTGGGTGCCGCGCATGCTGACTCCGGACCAAAAACACGAACGCGAGCGCACTTCGGAAGCGTGTTTGGCCATGCTGAGGCGAAATCGGGTGGACTTTTGGCGTCGATTGGTGACTGGATCCACTATTTCACGCCAGAGAACAGAATGAGTGCCCGGCTATGGACTGAAGCCGGCACGAGTGCTCCGAAGCGGCCAAGGGAGGCTCAATGGGTCGGAAAGGTCATGGCGTCGGTTTTCTGGGATTGTCATGGCATACTCTTCGTGGACTACCTCGAAAAAGGAAAAACAATCAACAGCGAGTATTACTGCGCATTATTGGAGCGATTGAAAGCTGAAATCAATGCGAAACGGCCTCACATGAAGCGAAAAAAAATTTTGCTTTTACAAGACAACGCGCCGTCACACAAGAGCATCGCAACAATGGCTAAAATCAACGATTTAGGGCTCGAATTGCTTCTCCATCCACCTTATTCGCCTGACTTGGCTCCCTCGGACTATTATCTGTTCCCAAACCTCAAAAGATGGCTCATCAATAAAAAATTCAGCTCGCGCGAGGAGATCATCGACGCCGCGGAGGAGTATTTTGCAGGCCTCCCGGAAAATTACTTTTCGGACGGGATCAAAAAGTTGGAAAATCGCTGGAATAAGTGTATCGACCTAAAAGGGGACTACGTTGAATAAAATTTAAAAAAAAATTAAAAAAAAACATTTTTTCATTCCCAAGGAGCTTACTTTTCACCCCACCTAGTACCGAACGAAACAGACACGATGCAAAAGTACGCTACGATTGAATACTGTACTGTACAAAGTACACAAACCTTATCCTCTACAATACGGAATGTGTACTCGTACACAACCCGTACACAAACGATATACACTAAACGTACCGTACGTTTAGTGTACTTTTGCGCTTCATTTACA
>CAXBUK010000002.1:105000-132500 GCA_963978885.1 Nemotelus pantherinus
TGTTTGTATTCCTTAAAAACTTGAAATGTGGAGATCATATAGAATATTTGCTCAATTGAGAGCATATTGCAAGTTCTTAAGAGCTGGTCGGTGGGAAAAAGTCTAGGTTTGTGGTATAAAATTTTTAGAACCAATTTTTGCATGACGAACAACGGCTTGAGCGCGTTCTGTGTTGCGCTGCCCCATGCGATTATGCCGTATTGGATTATTGGGTATATTAGAGCAAAATAAAAAGTTCTAATGTTTTCCCTTTGTAAGAATGATCGCACTTCAAAGCAAATTGGAATAATTTTCCTTATTTTTACTATTGTGTGGTTTATTTGTTTATCCCACTTTAAAAGTTGATCAATTATGATACCTAGATATTTGATTTCTGTTACTTGTTGCATTGGTTCACAATCACAACACGAATTACATTTGTTTGTGTGAATGGTAACTTTTAAATTTGTCGGTATTCCGCGTTGTGTAATGCTAAATGTCATAAATTTTGACTTTTCAACATTTAATGAGAGAGAGTTAAGGTTTAACCATTCCTTCAAAATAATTAAGCAATGTTCTGCTCTAACTTTTACATAATTCCATGTAGTATCCTCTATTAGCAGTACAGTGTCATCGGCATATGAAATAATTTGCCCTTTTAACTGCAATGCGAATATATCATTTACATATATTAAGAAAAGAATTGGTCCAAGAACTGTACCTTGTGGAATGCCAAATTCAAATGTGCGCTCAGAACTTTTTGTACCTGCTATTTTAACTGACTGCTGCCTTTTCAGTAGGTAGCTACTTATCCACTCTATCCATTTCTTACTTAAGTTGAGTTTATTTAGTTTTATAATAATTTTCTTATGGGGAATGGAGTCAAAAGCTTTGGCTAAGTCTAAGAAAATAGCTAATGGCTTATTTCCTAAGTCAATGGACTCTATTATAAATTTGTTTAAAAGTGCGATTGCGTCATGAGTGCTGCGTTGCTCCCTGAAACCGAACTGATTTTCGTTAATAATGTTGTGGGTATTAAGAAAAAGCATTAGACGCGTTTTAGCTACTTTTTCGAAAATTTTTGCTATATTTGATACTAAAGAGATAGGCCGGTAGTTTTTTACGTCATGTATACTTTTGTCTTTATGAATTGGAGTCACAATAGTGGTTTTGTATATGTCTGGAAAAATACCCAATTTAAAACTAAGGTTAACTAGGTATGTCAACGGTTTTATTACAAATCTGCTTATTTTCTTTAGACATTCACCAGTTATGCCATCGAAACCCGGACTTGATCCTCCACGTATATTTGTTATTGCTCTCAAAATTTCCCATTCTTGAACGGGCTCGATTGGTGCATCGCAGTTTGAATCCCATGAAACATTTGACTCACTGGTGTTGCTCATATCTATATTATCAGCGATACTTTTCCCTACGTTGCAAAAATGTTTGTTGAAAACATCTGCTATTTGCTCTGGATTTCGGTCAACATACAATCTTGTGTTTCCATTGTCAATTGAGCTAATAATTTTAGTTTGAAGTTTTCTTCCTGTTGCTATATTTATTGTTCTCCAAACTTTTTTTCCGTTATTTCCCGCCTCTATTATTTTGTTTTTAAAATATATAGCTTTTGTTTTCGATATTATTTCGTTCAGTTTGTTCCTATACTTACAAAAATATTGTCTCAAATTTTCATTTTCTGGATGATTTTTAAGAACAAGTCCTAATCTATCACGTTTTCTAATTGATGCTAGAAGGCCGGAAGACATCCATGGTTTTAGTTTTCTACTTTTAGAATTTTGTTTTGTTATTTTTTTACTGCTCTCTTCTATGTGTTTTTTTAATTTATCGTGAAACAAATTAGAGCATAAGTTTATATCTTCGGAGTTTACGACTTCCAGCCAGGATTCGTTAGCCAATTTTTCCAATAGTAATGTATAATCAATCTTCATTAAACTATGTTCACTTGATATTGTGGTTTTAGTCTTCAGTGCACTATATAATAGTAAAACCGTACTCTTATGATCCGTAATCCGATTAACGCTCACTTAATTGCATTAGGTCTGTTCCCGTACTTGAATCTATTGTAATATCTTAAAATAAATTCGCAGCAAGTCGTTTTCGTACATTTGCTGCAAGCCAAATGCAAGCCAAATTTTGCAGCAAAAAGAAGCCAGCTGCCAAATTCTGTTACTGCTGCAGTTTGCTGAAGTACGGGAACAGACCTATTATAGTTCTACCTTTACATTGAAGGGGATGGTAGTAATTTTTTGTGTGCTCATTGTCAAATCGGGTCAAATCCAAGTAGTTCCCCTCCAATTTGACTATAAGATCGAAATGGCGGAAAGGCAGTTTTAACATGCTTTGTGCGCGAGAGGACTGAAGGGGCTAATAGTGGAAAGTTATACCGTCCGTGTCCAGGGGCTGGTACTAACTAGTAGAGATGACAGGTCTGTTCGCGTACCACGATTAATTGCAATTAATTGCAATGAAGCCGTTTTTGTACTCCGTTTTACTGAATACTGAAAATTTCCCCTCTTTCAGTAAAATTCAGTAGAAAAAAAAACAGCCTACTTGATTTGTGAATTTTGATGTGGTGTGTATGATGTCAAGTAGTGTGGTGAGTAGTGAATGTGGGAATGATAAGTGTAGGTGTTTGTGTATCCACAATACTCCCCTGCCGGCGTTTTACGCGTTATCGCGAGGCGTAGGAGAGTGACACTTTTGTGGTTCGCCCAGCTAGAGAGACGTACGGAGCGAATGTAACTTTCCTCGCTGGTCTCTTTTCGGGAGCTGGAGGCAGTAATGGTGCAGTCAAGGTTGCTGATGCTTGTTGGTTTCTGGAAGAATTGTCAACAGGTTCCGTAGAGGATGACGTGTAACAAGGCTTGAGCCTGTTAATGGACACATTGACGGATTTGTTTCTGATTTCCAGAGTGTAATAGTTAATATGTCTGGCTAGGACTTTGAAAGGACCGTCGTACGGTGGAATGAGTGGTGGACGAACAGAATCGACTCTGACGAAGACGTGTGAGCAAGAGTCGAGTTGCTTGAAGATGAATATCTTCGGTGTTGTGTGATGTTTAGCATCAACCGGTCGAAGTTTTGCCATTGTAGCCGTTAGTTCGGAGGCAAAGTCTGTTTGGCTAATCTTCCTAAGATTTTCTTGAAGAAAATCACTAGAAAGACGCAGGTTTTCTCCGTACAGGAGTTGTGCCGGTGATGTTGTGAATTCTTCTCGGATTAGAGATCGTAATCCAAGAAGAATTAGGGGATGTGTTCTAGTTCAAGAAACATCGTTGTGAGCCATGATAGCCGATTTAAGAGTACGATGCCATCTTTCTAAGAAACCGCTGGCCTGAGGGTGGTACGCTGTGGTACGAGTGCGTTCCAAGCCCAAGAGTCGACCAAGCTCAGCATGGAGCGCTGACTCGAATTCTCTGCCCTGGTCGGTGACAATGTATTCGTCGTCGTCGTAGCACTACAGCCCCTCTCGGGCCTTGGCTTCTCGTAGGTGACGCCTCCACTTGTCTCGGTCCAATGACCGCGTCCTCCAATTTCGAAATCCAAGCAGCTTTGCGCAGTCTTCGTCGACAGAGTCAGACCAGCGTTTTCTGGGTTTTCCCACTGGTCTTCGACCCTCGGCCCTTCCGTCGAATACCTTCTTAGGTACTCGATGCTCGTCCATTCGTTGCACGTGACCAGCCCATTGCAGCTTCCGCAGTTTCACCATTGTAGCAACCTCCGGCTCGTCAAAAACCTCGTACAACTCGTGGTTGTATCTTATCCGCCATTGGCCGCACTCTTGCTTAGCTCCAATTATACGCCTGAGGACCCGTCTTTCGAAGGCGTTCAACATATTTGCGGATGCTTGGGTAAGGGTCCAAGGTTCACATCCGTAGCACAACACAGGTCTGATGATTGATTTGTAGACTTGGAGCTTCGTCTTCCTGTGTATGCAGCTGGTCTTCAGTAGGGCCAGAACGGAGTAGAGAGTTTTATTAGCGAGCTGTATTCTCCGTTTAATTTCGTCAGTTTCACTGCCTTTCGTTGTCAATTTCGAGCCTAAGTATATAAATTCGTCCACATTCTCTAAATTATATTCGTCAAGTATTATATTTTGTCTAATGGAGGTCCTCTTTCTTGTTTGCGTCATGATTTTTGTTTTCGTCTGATTGATCTTCAGGCCTACTTCCTTGGCTTCCTGGTCAAGTTTCAACAGGAGCTCTTTGGCGGATGTGAAGGAACGGGACAAGATGTTAATGTCATCCGCGTAGGCCACTAACTGGTTCGACTTATACAGAAGCGTACCCCCTGTGTCGACAGGAATCTTCCTTATCACGTACTCAAGTGCTAGGTTGAACAGCAGAGGGGCCAACCCATCCCCTTGCTTTAGTCCGACATTTGTGTCAAAGGCGTCAGTCAGACTGTTGTTGATTCTGACTTGTGATGCTGTCGACGTCATCGTCATTTTGGTCAGCCGAACTAGTTTTGCCGGGATGCCGAAGTATAGCATTATTTTGTACAGTACGTTTCGGTCAATACTGTCATATGCTTGTTTAAAATCCACGAAAATCTGGTGGACGTCGATGTTAAATTCCCAGCATTTTTCAAGCACTTGTTTGACTGTGAAGAGCTGATCCGTAGTTGATCTACCAGACCTAAAGCCTCCTTGGTACTCCCCAAAGACCTTTTCAGCGTATACATTTATCTTATCCTTTAATATTTTCGTCAGTATCTTATAGGATGTACAAAGTAGCGATATGCCTCTGTAGTTTTCGCACCGAAGTTTGTCTCCTTTTTTGTGGATAGGGCATATGATGGATTTGCACCACTCCTGCGGTATTTTTTCTTGACCCCAGATGATTTGGATCAATTTGTGGATGGCTTTTATAGGGCAGCTTCCACCGTATTTAATTAGCTCGACCGGAATCTCGTCAATGCCCGGCGCTTTGTATTTGTACAATGTATTGGGGAACTCCAAATCTAGCAATCCAGGTGCTTAGTAAAGCAGTAGCACAGTCATTGGCAGTAATGCTGGCTAAAGGAATTGCTTCAGGCCAACGTGTGAAACGGTCAATTATGGTGAGACAGTAAGTGTATCCCTGCGAGTGTGTTAGGGGACCAACTATGTCGATGTGAATGACCTTAAAACGTTCGGAGACCGAAGGCCAGAAGAATTTAGTTACAATGTGCTTTCTTGTAGCACGAATACCAGGGTGAGCGATATTATGTTCTGAGTTAAACACCTGTTTCCTGAACGTGTAAGGAATATAAAGTCGTATGGTTGATCCAGACACTTCACAAAAAATGTCGACGTTGGTGCCAAAGATTGGTTGTTTCTTTAAAACAAATTTAGAGTCCTTTAGAATCTTCTGAAACTCTGCGTCCGATGCTTGGGACGAGGCGATTGCGGCAAAGTCGAGAGTACTGGGAAGAATGATTTCTTCTAGACGAGAGATTGCGTCAGCAACAACGTTGTTGCAACCAGAGACATGCCGAATGTCAGAAGTGAACTCACTTATGTAACTTAGATGTCTAAGTTGACGAGGTGTGGCCTTTTCTGGCTTTTGTTTAAAAGCAAAAGTCAGTGGTTTGTGGTCGGTGTATAGTGTGAACCTTTGGGCTTCCAAAAAGTATCGGAAATAACGAATGCCCTGATAAGCCGCTAAGAGTTCGCGGTCGTATGCACTATACTTTCTTTGTGCGTCGCTTAATTTGGCCGAGTAAAAACCAAGGGGTTGCCAAGAGCCTTGACATTTTTGCTACAGAGCAGCCCCGATGACGGAATCGGAAGCGTCTACGAATATACCAAGCTCGGCGTTTGAATCCGGAAAGGACAATAGAGTGGCTTCTGTTAGACCAGTCTTGACTTGGTCGAAAGCTTTGCTAGCTTCTATTGACCAGTCGATTGTCTTAGCACCATCTTTTTTAGAGCCACAAAAATAGGCGTTGAGTGGTTGCTGCATCTCAGCTGTGTGAGGAAGAAAACGACGATAAACGTTGACCATCCCCAAAAATCTTCTTAGGTCTTTAACCGTCTTGGGGAGTTTAGCTGTTGATATTGCCTCAACCCGATCTGGGGAGGGCTTAATACCTTTCGGTGAAACCTCATGACCTAAGAATTTGATTGAAGGTCGAAGGAAATGGCATTTCTCCATATTGATTATAAGACCATGGTCCGCTAATCGTTTGAAAATTTGTTCTAAGTGAACAATATGCTCTTCTTCGGGAGTCGAAGCTACCAAAATGTCGTCGAGGTAAATAAAACAGAATTTTAATCCGTGTAGGACTTCATGTATGAAGCGTTGGAACGATTGTGCCGCATTGCTAAGTCCGAAAGTCATTCGGGTGAACTCAAAGAGTCCGAAAGGTGTGCAGATGGCGGTCTTTGGAATATCGTTCGGCTCGACTGGAATTTGATGGTAGGCCTTAGTCAGGTCTATGGTGAAAAATATATTTTTGCCATGTAATTCATGACAGATGTCTTGAATAATGGGGATCGGATATCTATCCGGGATGGTTATGGCGTTAAGGCGTCTGTAATCGCCGCAAGGACTCCATTACCCATTAGCCTTGCGTACCATGTGTAGCGGAGAAGACCAGCTGCTGTTTGAGGGGCGGCAAATTCCCTGCTGTAGCAGGAAATCGAATTCTTTCTTAGCCGCCGCGAGCTTATCTGGTGCAAGTCGACGTGGTCTCGATACTATTGGAGGGCCTGTGGTCAAAATGTGGTGTGTCACCTTATGTTTACAGGGTTGTGAGAACCCTGTGTTGACCGTGATGGCATGGTATTTGTTGAGAAGGGCATGTATCCGTGGATCAGAGGTTTGCTCAAACAAAACACAATGAAAGATAAGTAAGAGGATCCACAAGGATAGCACGACTAGCCCATAGTGGCAGAGAAAGTCTGCGCCTAAAATGGGTCTAGAGACATCGGCAATGATAAAATCCCATGAAAACTCACGACGGAGTCCCAGGTCCAGTTTGATCACCTTTCGTCCATAGGTGTTGATGGTCGACTGGTTTGCCGTGGCAAGTCGCATACCAGAAGGTGGAAGTTTTCCGGTAGCAGGTGCTGGAAGCACCGAAATATCTGCGCCTGTGTCAATCAAATAGTGTCGTTTAGACAAGTTGTCATGAATAATTAGACGACGGCTAGGTGACAAGTCGCGTTTTCTTACCGTCTGAAGAGAACAGCGACTTAGTTTTTTGGTTCAGATGAACCAGCCTTGAAGGCGCATGGAGAGATACATTTTAGAGCATTGGAGCCGAATTTGAAGTGATACCAACAAATACCAGTCCCTCGTGACTGGCTTCGGCGACGTGGCTGCGAGCGAGATCTCCCTTGGGACCTCGAACGCGATCGTAGTTGTTGGTGGACGAGCCTCGTGAGGGCAGCAACCTGCTGTGTCAAAGCGGCCACCTCTGACTGCTGGGGGGAAACAGCGACTGAGTTTACTTGTGGCGTGACAAAAACTTCAGCAATTTTGTCTGCCGTTTCCGCCAACTTGTTCAGGCTGGCCTCCGGAGAGCAGGCTAAAATAGCCTGAGTCTGCTCCGGAAGCCGCTGCAGCCAGAGGGTCCTCAAAAGGTCGTCCCCAACCGCGGAACCTCCCAACTGCTTCATATCACGAAGCAGCTGGGAAGGTTGTCTATCGCCTAGTGTAAGGTTCCCCAAGAGGTGCTTAAGTTTTGCCGAATCGCTGGCTGAAAGCCGCGATATAAGCGCCCTCTTGAGGATTTCGTAAGGCGTGTCAGGGTCCGGGCTCGCAACCACGTCCCTGACCACCTTCAGCTGCTCAGGAGCCTGCGAGGAAATCACATAGTGAGACTTTGTTTGCGAACACTTAATGTGTGCGTTCGCAAACTGGCTCTCTAATTGAGAGAACCATAAAGTTGGCTCTGCTTGCCAAAACACGGGCGGTTTTATGGAGGTCGCACTAATTTGCGGTACCGCGGACGCGCCTGAGGGAACCGCATCCTCATTGTCCAACGACATTCTATCGGAGTTACGCGACGACAAAAAAGGAACGCGGCAAGGAAATAGGGTGGCGTAAATTAGTGTGTAAATATATATTGTTAATTACTAATAAGGTGTAATATTACAATAATAATGATTTATGTTTAAGTTTTAAATGTTGAAAAAAGTTTTAAATGTTTTAAATAATTTCATATACTTTTTTTAAAAATCAAACGGATGTCTTCTTAGAAAAAGAAACTTAAAAATCATAATTGTTATGATGTCCTAATACAATCTCATCTAGTTTGCTGTTGAAATTCTTTCTAGAAGCTCGATGTATTTTGACAAGTAGTGCAACTTGTACTTGCCAATAAACTATTGCAGTTTTAAACGCACGATGCTTTGGAATTCTTGATATTGTATATTGAAATTCGATCTTAACAACGCTTTTTTAATAAATTTGCGAGAATTTTAGCGCAAAATCGTTGACACTTTTTAAACTATTTCATGTACTGTTCCATTGAGCACTTTTGACATCTTGTTTGATGTATATTTCAAGTATAAGAAGAAAGTGTTTTGGTTACCTCATAGCAGTGGAGTGTTGTACCTCGAAATTTATGCGCTATTTATTGCTCCAAGGAGATTTCGCTGCTGCCTGTCTGTATTTCTGCTGATAGTACTGCGGCTGTTAGTACTGTTGTTGTAACTGTCGTTGATATTGTTGCTGCTGAGTGCGTTGTAGACGTTCCCTTAATTCAAATTTACTTGGATGTGCAGAAGATTTTCGAGCACCATATGAATGTTTGGCCAGACGCGATAGCTTGTGTTCAATATACCGTCCGCTGAATTTGCTAATTTGTCACCACTTCCACCAGTTCCATAATTAAATTTCTTGAATTAGGCTTGCATGCCTCCGTCGGGGTCACCAATTTAGTTAATCGTCCAAAATTAAACGCATTAACTTTTTATTTTGAAATATCTAATGGATATTTATTTCATCCTAATTTAACATCATTTATTGTGTATATATTTAATATTATCTAGCAACATTTATTTTTATATTTTCAAAAATCCTTCCTCTAAAAACCAACTGACGTTAATTGACATCACATTCTTTTCTTTTTTTTCTTTCCATAATTTTTAAACTTAGCCTACTTGATGTGTGAATTTTGATGCGGTGTGTATGATGTCAAGTAGTGTGGTGAGTAGTGAATGTGGGAATGATAAGTGTAGATGTTTGTGTATCCACAGGTCTAAGCTACTGAAAAATACTGAAAACTGTCAAACGGTTTTTGGCGTATTGTTATTATGAAGGACGAATATTTTTGTGGCGATAATTTATCACCGCTTAGGATGACTTTTGTAATCACTATTGTTCTCCCAAAAACCGACAACTGACACTTTTGTATGTCAATTTTCAGGCGTTTTCGTACTTTTCATGAATTTCTCCCACCACATGATTCAGTAAAATTCAGTGACTGAAAGTACGCGAACAGACCTGACATTGAGCCTATCTCTGAAGACGGATAAAAATTTTCTTTAAAAGTATTTTCGCTATATTCTATTTTCGCAAATGGGGGCATTGATACAAAGTGGAACAGCAAAAGGTCAAAGGTATATATATTAATGTATATATATATATATATACATATTTATACATACATATATATACATATATATATATATATATATATATATATATATATATATATATATATATATATATATATATAAATATATACATATGTATATATATATATATATATATATATATATATATATACACTACCGTGCAAAAGTTTAAGGACATCATCAAAAAAATCGATTTTTTGAGTTTGTGATTGTTTTTTATTGTGTTCAACAACATTTTATTATTAAATCTGGTATATAAACTAGAAAATATACGTTTTCATTATGATTTACATACATAAGCATCAAATCAGCTGGTTATTATTAGTCAAAATGATGGAATTATAAAGGAACCAAAAATTTTTCTTTTTAAGTAGCATCATTTTGCGCTGTAATTTCAAATATAATAACGATTATTTTATTTTAAACTATTCAAATATGGGCGCTTATGTCTTACACAGTCATTCTGGATCATTTGAGTGCCTGTCAAAAAAATAACGGTTCTTTGCGCCCTCTGCTGTGTTCTGTTTGCACTAGAACTGTCAAATTCATTCCCGTTATTGTTTTCACGCGCAAAGCCGACTGTGATCGCTGGAAATGTCTCGTAAAAAGGAAATTTCACTTGAAAAACGGTCACAAATACTTATTTTGAGAAAAGTGGGTAAAAAAATTCGCGAAATTGCAAATATTATTGGTGTTTCAAAGTGTGGAGTTGAAACCACGTTGAAGCGGTTCGCTGAAACCAACTCAAATATGAGTCGAAAACGCACTGGTCGACCAAAAAAAACAACTCAAGCTGGTGATCGACACATGTTATTGATAAGCAAGCAAAATCGGTTCAAAACCGCACCAGATATTCGAGCTGAAATCAACGAGACCCTGACGAACCCAATTTCGGTGGATACTGTCAAACGTCGTTTGAGAGAGAAAGGTCTATTTTGGTCGCGTTGCTGTGAAGAAACCACTTCTACGACCACAAAACAAGCGGAAAAGACTATTGTTCGCTCGAAAATATAAAGATTGGTCAGTAGATAAGTGGAAATCTGTGTTATGGACCGATGAATCAAAGTTCGAGATTTTTGGATCCAGGCGGCGCCAATATGTTCGTCGAAATAAAAATGAGCGGCCCAATCCCCAATGTATTGCGCCAACAGTTAAACATGGCGGAGGCTCCGTGATGGTCTGGGGGTGTTTCAGCTACGATGGTGTTGGAGAACTTTTCAAAATCGACGGAATAATGCGGAAGGAACACTATCACAATATTCTTCAACGAAGTGCCATTCCATCTGGCATTCGTTTGATCGGTAACGGATTTATCTTTCAACAAGATAATGATCCTAAGCACATCTCCCATCTGTGCATAAACTATTTACGGTCCAAGGAAGAGAAAGGTGTGCTCAAAGTCATGGATTGGCCGCCGCAATCCCCTGACATCAACCCGATCGAATTATTATGGGATGAGCTCGACCGGCAGGTGAAGAACATGCAGGTGACCAGTGAAAAACAGTTGTTGGACAGTCTTAAAGTTACTTGGAACAATCTCGCAACTGAAACACTTCAAAAATTGGTCGAAAGGCTTCCAAGAATTTGCGCTGCAATCATAAAAGCACGAGGTGGACACATTGATGAAAAAAAACCTGATCTGACTTGTCTTGATATTTTCGGTATATTTAAAAATTTGTGTGAAATTTGCGTTCAATGAACATAAATCATACAAAAATAGTATATTTTCTAGTTTATATGCAAGATTTAATCATAAAATGCTATTAAACATAATAAAATACAATCACAAACTCCAAAAATCGTTTTTTTTATGATGTCCTTAAACTTTTGCACGGTAGTGTATATATATATATATATATACTGTATATATATACTGTATATATATATATATATATATATATATATATATATATATATATATATATATATATATATATATATATATATATATATATATATATATATATATATATATATATATATATATATATATATATATATATATATATATATATATATATATATATATATATATATATATATATATATATATAAATATATATACACTCCTGGATATATTTTGAGCAAAAACTCACTGTTCTACAGGGTGGTCCGGTTATCAAAATCTACGGAGTTACAGGGTGGCCAATAAAAGTGTACACTGACTCACTTAAATCATTATATCTTGAAAACTAATAATCATAACGCAGAGTTTTATTACTTGTTTTTCTATGGAATCAAATTATCTTTAATTTGATGTGACATCCTAAAGTGTAACTGTACCTGATTTTGAGATATTTACTTCAAAACACAAAATTTTGGCACTTCTACCCCGCAAATTTTGTGTGCAATGTCGTTTTTATCAGAAAATCTCATCAAAAGATGCCATTTTTTCATTTTTTTATAGGCCATATTGTTGGCTACAAAATTTGCATACATACTTATGACTTATATTTTACCATTTCACAAGTAGTAAGCGAAAATACATATCGCTTAAAAAGTAAATATGCCGCAAAGTGGCCCTCGTTGAAAAGAAAAGTTTAAATTGTTAATTTTACTTAAGTGTTTTTACTGCCCATCAATTATTTTTTCAACTTTCAATAAAATAAACTAAATTAATATTAGTTTCAACATAATTGAAGCACCTACTTGGATGTTAAAGGTAAAATTGGGTACAGTTCTTCGCCTTTATTAATGGAATACGTAAAAAAAATTAAGACCTTATAAAAACAGAACCACTTTCAAATTTTTGTCAGTTTCGGTACATTACTCGAACTAGGAGATATCACCAAAATTTCAAACATAAATTCAAAATGTCTCACTACACTAATGACGAATATGCAGATATTATGTACGTATATGGATAGTGCCGGGGAAGTTCACAAGCGGCGCAATCTTTGTATCAACAGAGATATTCCCATCGACGGATTCCTGGACGGAGAGTGTTTCAACAACTAAACACAAGGATTCGGGAAACTGGCAGCGTTAGGACGAGCGGAGTAAACGTAAATCCTGCGCCTGCAATCGCTGTACGGACCGATGAACAAATACTGCTTGCAGTGGAAACTGACCCATCAATCACTATTCGACGATTAGCGTTGCAGATTAACGTGTCTACGTGGAAAGTTTGGAGTGTTTTAAAAGCAGCTCGTTTACATCCCTACCATCACACACCAATGCAGGAGCTGCTACCGATCGATTTGCTCAAAAGGATGGAATTCCGCAATTGGCTCTTTAAGAAACAATTAGACAACGAAAATTTTTTGAACACCATTCTCTGCACGGATGAGTCCTTATTTACGAGGGACGGTATCACGAACTTTCACAATTTACATACGTGGGCTGAGAGCAATCCACACACGAGAAGGACTTCATCGTTTCAGCATAGGTTCAACGTAAATTTATGGGGCGGAATGATTGGTAACGATTTAATTGTACCTATTATGCTCCCGCCTACTTTAAATAGTACCAATTACTTACATTTTTTAAGACATGATCTGCAAGACTTATTGGAGGATATTCCCCTGCAACGATTGGCTTATCAAAATCTGGGTATTGCAGTATGGGTGGTAAAATCAGTTTGCGTTTTAAGAGTTCGTATGCTTTTTGCCAGTGGCGGCGGAACACATATTTCCAGGGTGAATAGTAAATAACTGTCGATTACTGTAGATAATTGGGTGATTGGGATATATTTACAAATCATTTAACGTTTACGTGAGTCATGATTTTTTAAAGCCGAAATGCAAAGAACTTTTTGAATGTGCTTTGATCCATTCTACCCTGTGCTTCCAATAGCTAAAGCCTATGTCCACCCATGTTTCCTTTGATTGTAAATAACAGGCAGCACAAGAAAGTATTATTATATCCAAAACCAGCCTCATTTGTATCGAGGAACGGGAATTGGGTTTTGCATCTCTGATATGCTTTGGGTATAAGCGATGTTGAAACATTGGAATCAGAAAAGCCATAAGAAAATTTTTTATATGTATACGTATGTTAATACTAGCTGTCTGTAACGTTTCGATGGGAAATATCCACTTCATTAATGAATCACAAAAGAGAGTTTATATAGAGGAATGTAGAAGCCGAATAAGCCAAATTTGAAACAATGAGCTTACCGCTACCTGTACTAGTTTTAAGATCATGCCGACAACCGTCACTGGGACTGCTTGATGATGTCAAGGAAACAGTAGAATCGTTTGGCTGTTTCGCGAATTTGGAAGTATTGTCCATGAGTCCTTCACTAATAGTTTTCAACTTAATACGAACCTGTCCATTTTGTTTTTAACGTTACTACCGTTACCTGAAATCACGTGACATAGCTTCCACTTTGAAATATGAAGTGGAAATGAGCACATTAAAAAATTTGCGGGATGATTCAAAATGTGAGCGCTGAATCTATACCATTCTTACTGCTTGACTCTCTTTCTTTGTCCCTTTCGCATGTGCGTAGTACGGCTTATGATTAGAAATAAAACTTCGAGATCGTAGGCATGCTGTGCACCACAGTGTATTCGTTCACGGAAAATATCGCTGCGGAGATTCCAAAAGAGCTTTCCCCTTTCGTTTTCCTACTCTTTGTCCTAATTCTTTCGCTATTTTCTTCTTGTTGTTGCGTATATATAGTTTGTAGATGCTTACATTTGAGCTTAAGGGCCTCAAGGCCGCTCACACAAACCAAAAGCCGGCTCCACACGCCAGAGGAAGTGATTTTGCACTATTCGATTACATTATGCTGTGCATTGGCCACCAAAAAATATAGAGTATGTGGCTAGGCGCTATACATATCGCTTAAAAAATACCCTACGCAACAGGGTAGATTTTGTGGGTAGTTTTAACCATAGAATAAATATACAAAGAAAAGAAGCGCTCCATTTACTCAATGCTGCCCAGTTTTGATCAACTATTATGTTTGTTCATCATTGCCGTTTTCATAATTGAGGCTTTAGCTCATAAAATGAGGACTCTAGCTCATAAAACCAAGCAGCCCACTGGATCATCGGTTTTAGTTCGAATTTTTTGTCTTGCCTCTGTATGTCGAATTTCTTTACATTGGTTTTAGCGTTTTGTCTGTCTATGCTCTATTGTGACAGAGTTAGGGTGTTGAGGAAGAGTATGTACCACCCAAAAGGTGCTGGTCTGCATCAAATCGGATTTGTATGATAGGCCCGTGATGTAGTGGTATATTGTTTAATTTTATTAAGAATAGTCATGAAATTTGAAGTTTAACTCCGCAATCTGTGGATCTGCGCCTTTAAATGTCACTATATTACCTCTTACGACTTTTAGGGTACCTTAGAAACTACCAGAAATCGCATGTTTTAACGGTATGTAGTAGTTTTGCTTGGCAAATGTTTTTAACATTCGTAAATTCTGTCTATGTTTCAGTTTTGTTTATTCTACTTTACCACAAAAAGAGAAATAAATTACCAATTTTTTCATTACATCAATGTGACATATAGGATCGATATTTTAGGGTGGGTAATTACCCACCGTTTGATTTCCTAGGTGGGTAGTACTACCCACACCGCCCAAGGCGTCCGCCGGGCCTGCTTTTTGCCGTTCCTGTTCCCAAATGAATGGTGCTTGTTTTTTCAAGAGAGCATTTAAAATTTTTGCGATTTTAGCGAAATTCGGTGAAAATCGTCGATAGTAATTGCAAAATGCTACGAACCGTCGTACGTCATCCGCATTCTTTGGGGTGGGATAGTTCTTAATAACTTCATTTTTAGCAGGGTCTGTTTTTATACCTTTTGCTGTGATGAGGTGCCCTAAATACACTATGTTTTTCTGATCTTAGGAGTTTGCATTTGGTTGCATTCAATTTCAAACTGTATTGCAAAACCTTTTTTAAATTTTCGTTATGATGTTTCATGCTGCTTCCAAAAACCATGATATCATCCACGTATAAGAATGCTGAGTCACTCAAACCAGTTAGAGCAATCGTTAGCATTCTTTGAGAGCTATTTGATGATATTTTCAATCCAAAAGGTAACCTTTTAAATTGATAATGTCCATCACTGGTCGAAAAAGCGGTTAAGGGTCTTGGTTCCTTTTCAAGTTCAATTTGGTGGAATGAAATAGTCATATCCAAGGTCGAAAAATATTTTGCCCTATCTAATTTGTTCAGAACATCTTCCAACCTTGTCAAAGGGAATTTATCGTTCATTAGTTTGTCATTCAGTTTCCTGAAGTCCACAACTAATCTCCACTTTTTCTCATCATTAGAGCTTTTCTTCGGTACGACCAACGATGGTGAGCATGATACAATGAGAAAAAGGCAATCTATTGCGCATGTCTATCACTATCCCATTCTCGCGCTGGTGACAACTGTGAGTGATTTGCCTTTAAGCCAGTGTAAAATTGGGCAACTTCACGGAGGGCGTTTGTCCGTCTGTGCTTTTAAATGTCCTAGAAAATCTCAAGGGAAAAGCTATTGTACAAAACACAATGATGAAAAACTCAATAGCTTATTTTTCCCGAGAAGATATTGAATGCACTCACTTCTACGAATCATTTGGAGATTTTTATGGGTACGATGCTAGTTGTTTGTACGTGCAATGTTGGGTTGCAGATTCATGCAGCTCGATAGGGTAATAGATGCAAATGTGCATTGAAAAATTATAATGTGATTGATAGATAATAATTATGTTGATTGAGGTTCTTTGTGAGGTGCGTTTTGAAAATATCTGTAGAGATGGAAAAAATATTTGTATTGTGTTTTGAACACCGCACAATATGGAAATGCTTTATCGACATATAAATAAGCATTTGAATGGCCGCCGGAGGGGAATGGATCATTGGCGCAGAGGTTAATATTGTCAATAATACTGATTTACAACATTTGATTTTTTTGGCAACATGGCAACATATGTCCGCGAATGCAACAAAGTATTTACTTGTTTATTTGTGAATGCGAGAAACTATTTACTTGGATACTGGAACAGTGCGGACGTGTTTTTCTGGCGATATGTATTTTGAGATTAGTAGTTGAGATTTTTGGGTTTAAGGATTGTGAATTTATGGATTGTGATTAATTGAGTGCGTATTCGAGTTCGCCTTTTGATCTTGGTGGAAATTTTTAAAAAGTTTTCCCGTCCCACATGCTTGTTTTTTTGTAGCTAAGGCATCGCCAGGGCTGCTATTGTAAATGATGTTTCTGTCGAATGCATGAGAAATTATATGTGCCTGGGCGAAAGGCGTTTTTGGGGAAATTTTTCTCATAAGGGTCTATTGCCAGTTCGCCATGGAGATTGATCCGTTTTTGGATTATTTCGGCCACATATTCGTGGCAGAGCCCTCATCCTCGGTATGGATGCGAATGCTTCTTCCTCAATGTGGCACAGCAAGATCTCCAATAAGAGATTTGTGCGACGTGCATTTCAGCGAGGAGAAGTATTGAGTGAGTGGTTGCTAGTGCATGAATTGTCTGTTGTGAATGTGCCGTCTCATTTGTACACGTTTGATGGTCCGAGAGGTGTGAGCGATATTGATGTTACTGTCGTCAATATATATATATATATATAGATATATATATATATATATATATATATATATATATATATATATATATATATATATATATATATGTCGTCTATATATATATATATATATATATATATATATATATATATATATATATATATATATATATATATATATATATATATATATATATATATATATATATATATATATATATATATATATATATATATATATATATATCTATATATATATATATATATATATATATATATATATATATATATATATATATATATATATATATATAGATATAGATATATATATATATACATAAATATATATATATACATATATATATATATATATATATATATATATATATATATATATATATATATATATATATATTGTCACGGTCGATCACGCCGCGAGCCGTACCGGTGGCAGATAGAAATTCATACTAATTCATTGACGCGGACACGCTGACGGTAAAGAGAAGAAGGAATGAAGTTGTAAACAATGAGTTCAGTGGCTAAGTAGTAGCCTAAGTAGACTAAGTAGTAAGATAGATCATAGGATTCGCAAGTAATGATGTAGATGATAGAATTCGAAGTAATAATGTAGATTACAGATTGCATGATTGTAAGATTGATGTAGGTTAAGCTTCGAGTCTCATCGAACCCTGTCCAAAAACGGCCAATACCAAAACTAAGGCGCGCATTTGCCAGGACCCGGTATTCCTCGAAGCTGTTGGTGGGGCCGAGTCGCCCCCATAACCGTTCCGAATAAACAACATGATTAAAGTACTCACCTGACTGAAGCGAAAGAGAAATATGCTGTACAACGTTTTGATACGGTCGTCGTGCACGCGAGCAAGCAGTCCATATCCAATTTAGAACCAAACGTTTTGACAAGTCGTGTGCCTGATAATCGATTGGCAGTTTTATTACTTGCCTGTATTTAATTGGTTGATCGTATGGCCATCCAGAATTTGCGAAAATTTGACCCCATTCGCTGATGCAATTAAGGGTGCGGATGACACTGTCCTGGACGGTCTTGTGCACGTAAGGATCCCGCGAAGAAATGGTCGGAAGACACTAACTACCGGCTAAGGCCTCTCATCGGAATTTGACCTGAAGAAAATAGTGTGAGCAGGTAATAAAAAAGGAATTTGCGGGTAATGGCACTGTAATTGAGCGTCCTGAATACGGCGAAGTATTGCAACTTCAAGGTGATCAGCGTGAAAACATTTGTCAGTGGCTAAACAAAATCCGGTCTAACCAAATCAGATCAACTCCAAGTACATGGTTTTCAAACAACACGAACAATATAAACGTCCGCTGCCACGATACCATTCGCGCGCACATAGTTAAACAACACGAACAATATTAACATCAGCTGCAACAATACCACCCTAGCGCACATAATGGTACAATAAATAATTTTAACGAGAAACAAATTGAAAATACGACAACGGCCATGGCGACAGACAAAACACAGATTTGACAGTTCGTGTGTCAATGGCTGCCGGGCGGAACGCCAGCGGAACGGCCCGTGTTCCGAGATGCACCGAGGCGTTGCCATACATGTATTACAGTGGATGGAGCGCAATGCAAAGTGCAATGACCAAATGCACTTGCGGCAATGCACACTAATGAGAAGGTGCAATGACCGGGAACTAGATGCATTTGAAATGCATGTGAAATGCATGGGGGATAGTCGGTTTTCTCGCCAAACGGAGAATCGAAGATCCCGTCTAAGCGGGATCAGGAAGCAAAGCCGAGGCTACTTGCGAGGTGTGCAAGATATAATTCGCTCTCTTGTTGATTGGACATGGTAAGGAATAGACGAGGGTGCAGATTTTGGAACGAAATACGAGCGATCGAATATTTTTCTTTTACATGTACCTGGCGGGAAAAAGCTTGTTGGTTGGCGGTTAGAAAACAATAACTTTCGATAGCGACGACGGTTGTAAAAGGATCGAGGAGCAGATTTTGGGACGAAATACGAGCGATCGAATATCTATTTCTTTCACATGTACCTGGCGAGAAAAAGCTTGTTGGTTGGCGGTTAGAAAACAATAACTTTCGATAGCGACGACGGTTGTAAAAGGATCGAGGAGCAGATTTTGGGACGAAATACGAGCGATCGAATATCTATTTCTTTCACATGTACCTGGCGAGAAAAAGCTTGTTGGTTGGCGGTTAGAAAACAATAACTTTCGATAGCGACGACGGTTGAAAAAGGGTTGAGGAGCAGATCGAGACTACCGAACGAGTTATTGAGGAGATTATCGGCGAAGTGACGGCGAATCACGACGAGTCCGCTGCGGGAGGAGATTGATTGGAGATTAAATTGTAAGTAGTTTAAGTTTATTCTTTGTTTAATACCGAAATTTGGAAATTTGAGATAGATGATGGATGTGATACATAGAGTAAGTTATCAGAAGTGATAGAGTGTAACTTTCGCGGCGCCGTTATAAGGTAGTGCATAAGTGCCGATATAGGTAAATTAGGAACCTTCGCTAATAAACTATTGTGTATGAATTTCTTGGAAACCGCTAGCGTGTTTTTCTTTGTGCTATACATATAACGCGAAACCGTCGCATATTCTCGCTTCCGAGCGTCGGCAAGCGTAGTTTCGGGGTCGTGAAGCGAGTGGCGCCCGACCCACTCCCATCTCCGGTGAGGCTAGGCCCCCGAAACTATCGATTTGGGGTCCAAGAAAGAATAACGGTAATAAATTGGCGCCCAACGTGGGGCTAACGGTCGTAACGGTACCGGTGAAAATTTTCTAGCTTCTTTGTTTCGTACTTGTATAACCGAAAATACGAATCCGGTAATAGATTCCTAACGTGGAGTAAATTTTTCGTTCGTAGAAGAAGAGAACCGGTGGCTAGTTACTACAACAGCCAAACTGAAGAGATCGGTATAAATTTTGCGAGCAATTCATATTATTAGTGCATGCATATTTTGAACATATAGGGAATAAAATCCGCGTATGATTAATATACATTAATGCCTTTTTTTATGATTAATAACTATATAAACATTTGAATTCTGGTGCGCCAGTGTGTGTGTGTGGGTGTGCGATGATATTTACATAGCCCAAAATTGCGGGAAGTTCGGTAGGAACATAAATTTTAGATACGAACGATAGCAGATGGAATAGTCCAACTTAAGTGGCTACTTATTTTGATTTGGGGCATTGCATACTCAATAGGATTTATTGTTGGGTCTGAGAATCGTAGTTTTCGTTTACAGGTATTATTCTATAACAAGTTAGTGCGGTATTTACAGCGTATAATAAAATTTGAATTGGGAGTGTGAGTAGGGAAAATACATTTAATTTAGTGTGTGTGATAGGATCACGTCAGGGGAGAAGATAGACAGGTGTGGAGTGACTTAATACGGTTGCGGGAATTTGATTGGTGAAGAGGTTGTGGACAGTGATTCGTTTTTTTAGGGTGGCAGTTCGCTGATCGGGCTTTTCGGGGTAGAGGTGCGTGGAGACTGGGCATTTCGGGTGATTTAACGCTCGATTTTTCTTTTGGCGCATCGGCAGGTTAACTCCCGGGGGAGTGCTTTTGAATTGGGAAACAGAAAATTGCGCTAGCAGTTTCATAGTTGGTCTCTTAGGCAATTTTATTTCAGCTGTAGTGTAGACCTCCGGGTCAGTGCAGGCCACAATGAAGATTTTAGTAGATAGGTTGTCCAAAGACGAACTCACCTACGAGCTCGCTATTAGGGGGTTTCCAGCTGACACCGTGGATAATATGAGAAAGACCCTGCGGTCAACATTAAAAGCAGAAACGGCTCGGGATACGTCATACATCGAGACGGACTATCCTTTTGATTTCGATACTGATTTCGCAGAGCTGACGGCGAAGGCAGCGGAGATCGAGGAACTAGTGGCGAGAGTATCGGCCGATCAGACAGCTTCAGAGTATGTTAAGGCGAGAGTTAAAATCGAGTTTGGGTTTCGACGTTTAGGAAATTTGCAGGCGTTATCGAGAGAGCAGAAGGAAGGGGCGAAGAATTTACGCAATCGACTCATTTTAGCGATGGGTGCTCTAGTAGAGAAGGTCGAGGGGCCCAGTGAGGATGAGGTGGATCAGCCTAACGCGACTCAAGACGCAGCCACGCCGCCATCCCCAAAGTCGGGAAGTCCGGCAGAAGTAGCTAAATGGGGATTGAAATTCAGCGGTGACTCGTCCGGATCGGTTAATGCGTTCCTAGAGCGCGTAGAAGAGCTGCGACTGGCAAGGGGACTCACTAAAGCTCAACTGTTTAGAGCAGCGGTAGATCTCTTCGACTCGCGAGCGCTAATTTGGTTCCGAGCCAACCGGGGCCTGGTCAGTTGCTGGGATGAGTTGGTGAAAGAGTTGAGAGCGGAGTTCTTGCCATCCGATTATGAGGACCGGCTATGGGAAGAAATTCGGCGGCGAACTCAGGGCGAAAGCGAGTCGATAGGGGTCTATGTAGCTGTCATGGAACGCCTTTTCGGAGGAGGAAAAACTGCGTCTGTTGCGGAGGAACATAACTCCGTTTTATCAACAGCAACTGAGCTTGACGTCAGTGACTTCCATTGCGGAGTTGGTGAAGATGGGCCGGACCATGGATGCCACCAGGGCATCGGTGATGGCATTCGTGCCTCCCAACACACGGTCAAGGCGTTGTCTCGAGCCAGACCTAGCATATGTTAGCTCTGGAAGCATGGAACGAGTTTCAGCCCTGGCAGAATCGAGTAGGGTCCAGTGCTGGAACTGCAGAAAGGAGGGACATATGTCGAGAGAGTGCCCGGAGCCACGGCGGTGTTTTGGTTGCGGTCGCCAGGGGGTAATGAGGTCGGCATGCCCAACTTGTCGGGCGAGGGCTACTGGAGGGAAATCTCGATTCCGATCAAACCAACAGGCTTTGGGAAACGAGCAGCGTGCTTCCTAGGCGGCCAGGCAAGCACGGGGATCAGGCCGCAACCGAGGACACAACGGCCAGTCGTGGACTACGCTCTTATGGAGAGTAGTAATGATAGTCGTCCGCACATACAGGTGGATATTGAGGACGTAACTATGGGGGGGCTGCTGGACTCAGGGGCGAGCCGTACGATACTAGGAGGGAAAGGCTGGTCTCGTTTGGCGGATAAAGGCTTGGTGCTGGGTCATGAGCAGATTGAAGAGGTGCGATTGGCCAACGGCGTAGCCTGTGCGGTGTCTGGGGTAGTACGCTTGAAGTATACCTTAAACGGCCGGGAACAAGTCATAGACACATTAGTCATCCCGTCAGTTCCCCAAGAGGTGATTTTGGGGATCGATTTCTGGCAACGATTTGGAGTAGTATTAGATATGAAGGGTCAGCAGTGGCATTCTTTGGCCGCGACGACGGCAGTGGTCAGAGGGGCTCTGCGAGATCGGTCACATTTGACTGAGCAAGAAAAGTGCGAACTGTCAGATCTGCTGGAGCAACAGTTTGCCTTGATGGGAGATGGATTAGGTTGTGCGACGGCGGTCGAACATACCATCAAGACCAGTGCCGCCCCGATCAAACAGAGATACTATCCTGTTTCACCGGCAGTACAACGTCAGATTAACACCGAGCTAGACGAAATGCTGAAGTTAGGAGTAGTTGAGCCTTCCTCTAGCCCTTGGTCATCGCCTATTCTCCTGGTGCGTAAAAAGGATGGGTCCTACCGTTTCTGTGTGGATTTCAGAAAGGTGAATGCGGTGTCCGAGAAGGATGCGTATCCTCTACCATATATTTCCTCCACCCTAGACAAACTACGTAACGCTAAATACCTCTCAACGCTAGACGTGAAATCAGCCTACTGGCAGGTACCGATGGCGGAGGGGTCGCGACAGTACACAGCCTTCACAGTACCGGGACGGGGGCTTTTTCATTTTCTGAGGATGCCGTTCGGGCTACACAATTCGGGTGCGACGTGGCAACGACTAATCGACACCGTACTTGGTCCTTCTTTGGAACCATTCGTCTTCACCTACCTTGACGATATTATCGTGGTGACAGAGTCCTTCGAGCAACATATGAAGGTTCTCCGGGAAGTTTTCGAGCGACTGAGAGTCGCAGGTTTGAGGGTTTCGAAAGAGAAGTGTCAGTTTTGTAGGGCACAACTCAAGTATCTGGGATACCTGGTGGATGAGGAGGGTCTTAGGGTGGACCCCGAGAAGGTTCAAGCGGTGAACGAGTTTCCTCGCCCAACTTCGGTAAGACAAGTGCGGCAACTTCTCGGAATGGTATCGTGGTACCGGCGATTCATTCCCAGTCATGCGACAATGGTAGCTCCCTTAAACGATCTCTTGAAGAAGGGTCGAAAATTTTTATGGTCTGAGGAGCGTGAACAGGCTTTCGTGATGTGCAAACGTAAGCTCACATCAGCGCCTGTACTAACCTGTCCAGATTTCGACCTCCCATTCAAAGTCCAAACGGATGCCTCGGATGTGGGCATAGGCGCAGTACTCAGCCAGGCGCACCCGGATGGTGAGAAGGTTATCTGTTACCTCAGCAGGGCGCTTTCCAAACAGGAAAGAAGGTATTCAGTTACTGAAAGGGAGTGCTTGGGGGTACTATGGGCAGTGGAGAAACTACGGCCTTATATAGAAGGAACAAGATTCGTGGTAATTACCGATCATCACTCTCTGGTCTGGCTGAATAGCCTTAAGGACCCTACAGGCAGACTAGCTAGATGGGCAGTGAGATTACAACAATTCGACTTTGAGGTAATCCATCGCAAGGGGAAAGACCATTTAGTGCCCGACGCACTCTCGAGGGCTGTCGCAAACCTAGGCTGCGCCTCTGTCGCACAGATGACGGATGTGTGGTACCAAAACATGATGAGGAAGGTGCAGAAGGACCCCGGCAAATACCCGAAATGGAGGGTGGGGGAAAACATGTTGTGGAAGTGGGTAAAAGGCCGGTATTCCGAGCTCCAAGACAACCAGTGGAAAAAAGTAGTTCCAAAAGACGAGCGGCCAAAGGCGTTGTTACGGGGCCATGACGAACCTACTGCGGGGCACATGGGGGTTCAGAAAACCTTTGACCGATTGGCACAAGAGTTATATTGGCCAAAAATGAAGGCGGATGTGAGGAACTATGTCCGGAGGTGTAAGGTTTGCCAAGCGGTAAAGGTAGATCGAAAGCTTCCCAGCGGTCTGATGGTGTCGAGGAGTCGAGAAGATACTGCTCCCTGGGAAATGGTTTGTGTGGACCTCGTGGGACCTCTACCACGATCTCGGCGGGGACACTCCTATATTCTGACCGTGGTAGATTATGCGACCAAGATGCCTTTGTTATTTCCCCTAAGGAAAGCAACCGGAGCGGCCGTGGTACGTTTACTGGAAGAAAACGTTCTATTTTTGTTCGGAGTACCACGGATAATTGTGTGCGATAACGGCGTGCAATTCCGCTCTAGAGAATTCGCACGAATGGCCGAAGAGCATGGGGTTACGATGAGATTTACCGCGCTATATCACCCTCAGGCGAATCCAGCGGAACGAGTGAACCAGAATGTCAAGCGTTTACTTCGAACGTATGCATCTGAGAATCATCGGGAATGGGATAAGAATTTATCGAAGATTGGTTGCGCGTTGAGAACCTCAACGCACGAAGACATGAAGGTTACTCCGTACTTTTTAAATTTTGGGCGAGAAATGGCCATTCATCCCGGGAGTTATCAAGGCCCGGAGGTACAAGGAAGGAGAGATGCACAGGAGGAGGGAATTGAAAAGGCAAAATTGCTGCAAAAGGTCCGCGAAGAAATTCGCGAACGGTTGAAGTCAGCTGCCCAAGAATCAAAATCACGTTATGACCTGCGGCACCGGGATGAGCAGTTTTTACCGAAGGATTTGGTGTGGCGTCGAAATTTTGTTCTGTCAGACGCCGCAAAGTATTTCTCCGCCAAACTGGCTCCCGAATATGTAGGGCCGTTCTCCGTGAAGAGAAGGGTGTCCGGTTGGACATACAAACTGGAAGATTCCAGCGGGAAAGCTGTGGGAGTGTGGCACGCTAAGGACCTCAAGAGGTATGTGGAATAAGGCAACGTAGGCAGTGGCATAAATCTGCCTCAGGGGTATTAATAACAAGAGAATTACCAGTGAATTTCAGATTTGTGGCGCTCTTAGACTAGATAATGGTGGTGGAACTAGAGAATAAGATGGGGTAAAATTAATGGTGGCGGGTTAACATCCATAATCATTTGTGTTACAAATATCGAACTGGCTAGAAGTGGTGGCGGGGTTAAGCAAATAGATTGGTAGCATAGGTTAGACATTGTAAGCTAGAATTTGCCTAAGGCGGTGGTGGTAGATATTAAGTCGAGAAATTACTTAGAATTAAGTTTAAGTTAAGTTTGGGGGGTTAGTAAACTTCAAAGGATTAGTGTTGATATTGATTGATTAATCATACCGATAAGGAAAGAAGATACCAAATACTCCCACCAGGTGTATCCAAGACCGTTCTCCAAGATCTACGGGGTCTTCTGCTTTCCTTGTTACTGTAGGGTGGGCGGCTTTCGTCGTGCGTCATGTTGGTAGTTGGTGTCCACGTAATAGAACTAAAAAGAAACGAGGTCGAATGGCATTAGAATTTTCCATAATAAAGCAAAAAGTACCCACACCAGCTATTAAGTTATGGCAAGGCACATGTAAACAGGCAGGTATATTTTGTTGAGGAGTTAGAATGAGGTCGCATGCATTAAACCACAGTGTGAATGGAAAACCAAAATAAAAAAAAAAAAAGAAAGGTAAAACGGACGTGGTAGTGGTTAGTAAGTAAGGATAGGAAATCCAGAGTTCAAATGAGCCATAGCCGCGTATGATTTGGCAACCCGGTTAAATAATTATAAAAACAGAACCAGTAACTGAAGAACTGGACGAAATAGATTTTCGCCATATCATTAGTATAGAACGGTCGGGAAATTGCAACGCGAATCGGAAACGTTTGAATGTAACAAGTTGGAAGACTGACGAGGATTCCCACGGAATCCTCTGAAGAGAGGGGGGTGTCACGGTCGATCACGCCGCGAGCCGTACCGGTGGCAGATAGAAATTCATACTAATTCATTGACGCGGACACGCTGACGGTAAAGAGAAGAAGGAATGAAGTTGTAAACAATGAGTTCAGTGGCTAAGTAGTAGCCTAAGTAGACTAAGTAGTAAGATAGATCATAGGATTCACAAGTAATGATGTAGATGATAGAATTCGAAGTAATAATGTAGATTACAGATTGCATGATTGTAAGATTGATGTAGGTTAAGCTTCGAGTCTCATCGAACCCTGTCCAAAAACGGCCAATACCAAAACTAAGGCGCGCATTTGCCAGGACCCGGTATTCCTCGAAGCTGTTGGTGGGGCCGAGTCGCCCCCATAACCGTTCCGAATAAACAACATGATTAAAGTACTCACCTGACTGAAGCGAAAGAGAAATATGCTGTACAACGTTTTGATACGGTCGTCGTGCACGCGAGCAAGCAGTCCATATCCAATTTAGAACCAAACGTTTTGACAAGTCGTGTGCCTGATAATCGATTGGCAGTTTTATTACTTGCCTGTATTTAATTGGTTGATCGTATGGCCATCCAGAATTTGCGAAAATTTGACCCCATTCGCTGATGCAATTAAGGGTGCGGATGACACTGTCCTGGACGGTCTTGTGCACGTAAGGATCCCGCGAAGAAATGGTCGGAAGACACTAACTACCGGCTAAGGCCTCTCATCGGAATTTGACCTGAAGAAAATAGTGTGAGCAGGTAATAAAAAAGGAATTTGCGGGTAATGGCACTGTAATTGAGCGTCCTGAATACGGCGAAGTATTGCAACTTCAAGGTGATCAGCGTGAAAACATTTGTCAGTGGCTAAACAAAATCCGGTCTAACCAAATCAGATCAACTCCAAGTACATGGTTTTCAAACAACACGAACAATATAAACGTCCGCTGCCACGATACCATTCGCGCGCACATAGTTAAACAACACGAACAATATTAACATCAGCTGCAACAATACCACCCTAGCGCACATAATGGTACAATAAATAATTTTAACGAGAAACAAATTGAAAATACGACAACGGCCATGGCGACAGACAAAACACAGATTTGACAGTTCGTGTGTCAATGGCTGCCGGGCGGAACGCCAGCGGAACGGCCCGTGTTCCGAGATGCACCGAGGCGTTGCCATACATGTATTACAGTGGATGGAGCGCAATGCAAAGTGCAATGACCAAATGCACTTGCGGCAATGCACACTAATGAGAAGGTGCAATGACCGGGAACTAGATGCATTTGAAATGCATGTGAAATGCATGGGGGATAGTCGGTTTTCTCGCCAAACGGAGAATCGAAGATCCCGTCTAAGCGGGATCAGGAAGCAAAGCCGAGGCTACTTGCGAGGTGTGCAAGATATAATTCGCTCTCTTGTTGATTGGACATG